>JASKGM010000001.1:13180872-13203308 GCA_034509205.1 Ceratonia siliqua | reverse complement strand
TGTTTTTAAACAATTTTTAATGAAAAATAAATTTTGTTGTAAAAATATATTTTAAGACATTTAAAAAAAATTATTTTTCGACAAAACAAAAGAATCCTTGAAGTAAAATATTACAAAAATTTAAAATTATGACCAACTTACAAGTAGGAGGCTTGCATTTTTTAAACTTTGAGTAAGTATTTAAATTCTAATGGAAAAATAGGAATATATCTTTGAGTAGGATTTTAATTCCAACAGCAATATATCTGAAAAGTTTTTTTTTTACTAGGAAATGGGTAATCTTATGTATAAACATCCTCTTAAATCAATTTGTCTAGTGCATTATTTTTCTTGTATTATAATATAAGACAAACAAATATAAATCATCAAATTTTGATAATATAAAAAAAATAATTTTAATAATGCATTGTTATTAAACATCACAATTTAACAAATAATTTTAATATTAAAATAGTGTCATACAAATAAAAAATTGATGTTAGCTTTGGTTATGCAAGTTAAAATAAATATTTGGTTAATAAGTTTCTTTTTTATTATTAGTTAATTTAGTTAAATAAAAAATAAAGTATTTCACCCTAATTTAATAAAAACGCAGGGGTGTTGTCGTCAACACATTGAAAAGTTAGGCGCAATGTGCATCGTATACTATTCATAATATAACTCCAAGGACGTTTGGGCTTTCCCGCCTTTTCTTTCTTTCAACGTTGCGGCAAAATTTGGCGATCAAGGGAATCATCATCGCTCCACTAAGCCCAGAGCTTTCGCTGTCCCTCGTGCTTCACCGCGGTTCATTCAATTCAAATTTCATCAACCGGAGGTTTCCTACCATCCGCACGGAGTAACGCCCTAGTTTTATTATTGTTATCATCATCAAATATATCGTCAATCTCGCTCTTCCAACTCGATTTTTATTTTGAGTTTTTCTGTATTTATGAATTTTGAGAAAACATTTATATTGTAGTCGGGATTCGTCTGAATTGTTAAAATTCAATATTCGTTGGTGTATATTTATCTGCGTCGTTTCTGGATTAATGTCTATTTTTCGAGCATTTGATTTCAGGTGCTTCATCCATGGTTTGCAAATTTTAAGATATTTGGGTACTTTATACTAATTTTGAAATTTGGTTTTGATTTTCTTGTTCTTGAGTTTTGATCCGCGATCAGTTCCTCTGAGATTTTATTTCCTTGTTCTTAAATTGTTAAATAACTTCAATTATTATTTAAACTTTGTTTACTGTTGAGAATGTTAAGGATGAGAAGAAACTTCCGAAATTAATGGTTTGTGGCTGAATTGAAAACTCTGCCTAATTAGTCCATTGCGAGAGATGCCTGTGTTTATGCTGACTTAAATTGAGGCTTTGCCCCCTTTGGATTATTCTCCTCTCTTTTCTGACTAATCTTCTTTATAAAAACTGGTTTTTACTTTTCCAGGTCTGTTAATGGTGCCCATGATTGTGCCTCATCATAGCTGAAACTGCAACAATGGATGTTGAAGTGCATCGAAATTTGCATGATGTAAGAAGTGGCAAACTTGCTCTTCTGCTTTTAAATATTGCATCTATAATCAGAAAATTCATAATAAAAAATGATTACTTATTCATATCTGTGAACAATGCTGATCTAGTAAATCCTGTTTGGCAGATACAAGTTGTGCTTGACAGTCATTCGGATTCAAATCCAGTTTAAACGTTCATAAATCATGACATTCTAGGAAAATACTAAAAACTGAAATGGTTTTTATATTCCAGTGCTCTTCTTTATTATTACAGGCTATAATTAATTTTTTATTTGAGTTTCAGTAATTTAATTCTTGGGAGAAAAAAAAATTGAGTTATTCATGGATTTGAACTATATATTCAGGAGAGAAAAAGTGATTGTAGGAGTTCTTGCAGCAATATTCATCCATCTAGCCAATCAAGGAAAATCTCCATAGGAGTTATGGCAGATTATGTAGCTAACACAAGAGATGGAGCCATGAAAGTAGACGGGGCTATTATGCCAAATACAGAAAGGGTAATCTCTAATGGGGGAAATTGCATTGGAGAAAGAAGCAAGGTTGAAGGAGTGACGATTTCCTTTAATATGAAGCAAATTGGAGTACCAGAAGAGGTGAAGTGTGCTCGGATCACTAAATCCTTTTGCGAAAAAACACCTGCTTCTGCGACCAATCTTCTAGCAAACCAAGCCTCTACTAGGAGGTTAGACAAACCAGATGGATTAGAGTGTGCAGCTGCGAAATATTCGTTTCAGCTTCTCTCAAATCAGACATCAAAATTTCATTCCAGTAACCACAACCAGAAGAAGTTTGATGCGATTACCAGCAAAAGGAAGAGAAAGAAGGACGGGACCCCTGAAAGGGTAGATGAAGTTACATTCACGACTGCACAGGAAGTCTTCGAGTCTGACAAAACCAAGCCAGAAGACAAAAGAAATAAAACAGAAAACAGAACTGAAAATTTGAGGTCGAAGCTTTGGCAAATATTGGGGACCCCGTCTTCCCCTAAGACTCATCGTTCTGGTTCTCAGACTCGCAACATGGATGACGAAAATTTGCCACCTGAGCAGCGTTTAGATAAGAAGGATGAAACACTTATTAAGATTGGACAGAATTCCAATACTATAGAACTTGATTCTGAAAATCCTGATCATACTAATAGGAGGCCAGTAACTCGTTCTTGGAGCCGAAAAAGAGCATCAGCCAAAATGCACCCATCAAAAAGTAAAAGTGGCTCATCCTCAAAAGACAAAGAGAAACATCAAGAGAAAAGTATCTTCACTTTGAAAGAAGGAAGGACTGGGAGGCGAAGCGCTTCTCTAGATGATGATTCCTCAATGTCATCAAGAAAGAAAGGCCAGAGAAAGGATTATAAAATTGGTTCACGTAAGATATACTTCCTCGAAAATGATACCGCACATAAACTTTGTCAAAAAATCTCGAAGACTGATATACCACCGCATGATGAGGAAATATTTTCACTTGGGAATAAAATGGGAGGGTTCCATTGTTGCTTATTTGATCATCAGAAAGAGTGTCCTCAGTCAGAGGAAATTATCCAAGAAAAAGAAATTTTCCAGTCACCGACAATAAATAAGACAGATCTGCAAGGAGAATTTGAGGGTTCGGAAAATGGAAACCAACAAGAAGATAGAAGTAATCCTGTAGTAGAGATTAGAAAGAATGTTGCTGATCCCCAAGATAATTTTCGAAGTCCTACATTTGGACTTAAGACGCCTACTTTAAGTTCTTCTCCTAGCTCAATGCCAAAAACGGACCAAAAGGTAAGTGACGTTAGCAGTCCTGCATCAACTGAGAGAAGATTTTCTCTGGGAACTTTTCGTAATTTAAGGACCTCCCAGACTTTGGAGCCAGGCTGTAACAGACTAAGGGCGCAAAGGCAATCTTCTGTATCCTAATTACATTGAGGGTTTCCATTTGATAACTTTATGTCATCTGGTCTTGAAGCAGGTGTATTGTGTTTCTACTATTTGCCGTTCCTTATTAGACTTCAGGACATTGGGGAGCTCAGGGAATCTGTTCCCAGAAAAGTTGCATCTTTTGTAAAAGAGAAAGAAGCGCAGGATTGTCTGTCTGATTCATCATCTGAAGAGAGGAACTTTCAGGGATCTCAAGAAGGTTTGGCTTTCATTAAAGAAGCATATATGCATTCACTTGATGACTTTTAATCAATTTTACAATGTATGCATATTGATGTACTGCTTTTTAATAGCCTGATTTTAGTTTAAATTGCATCTTAGTGCCTTTTGACTTTCTCCACTTCAACCTGAAAGCGCTGAGGAAGTTTAACAGAAGAATACTGATATATATAATCAGTTTAAGCACTCAATAGCCGTGGGAAGTAATGAGTTCGTGGCTGTCCTAGTGATATTTATCTCCCCTCTGTTTCCATGTCAATCATATTTATGATGCAAAAATCTAAATTAACTCATTTCAATGGTAAATCCGTAAATACATGTTTCATAGGAAAAATTCTAAGAAAAAAAAAAGAAAGCTACTTTTAATAATTTTAGCTTATTATGAAATCGATCATATGTGAATAATTGGTTCTTTATGGAATGCAATCTTGGAAATTACGTGGTAGAGAACTATAACATTTTGGTAACTTCCACAGAGGTCGCTATAATATGCAGCATGTATCTACTCCTTCGTAACTTCCGATCTGAGATGCTCTGTTAAGACTAGTTTCTGGTGTGGCTGGTGCTTGTACAACCTTAGCTTAGAACTGCTGAATGTGTCCCCTGGTCCCTTTAGGTTACTACACTCGTTGAATTTCTTATTTTGAACGGTCTTCAACCGGGAAAAAAAATCCACACACTGGTACAGATAGCTTCTCCACTCCAGTGGAACATAGTGACAACATACACCATTGATCCTGGTAGGCTAGGAAATACTGATAATTCATCATATATAATTGTTATGTCAAAAGTAGCAGGGTGTATGACGTATAGCTTGCTCTTCAGAAAGCCCTATGCGTTAACTATATGATGCGTTTGATGGTTCTACTTTTACTGCAGTATCTGTATCATCAGATACTATATGGTTCTTCAGAGCCACTTTCTTATGTTAACGTGAACTGTGTCAGTGTAGGTTCAAGAGAAAGACAGATTGCCGAGAAGCAAACTTTAATGTTTCATCCAATCAAAAGGCCGTATAGGAATGAAGGCATTAAAATTAACGATAATTGTCCCGCTTCACCGTCTTCAAAAGGCATAACTTCACTTTGTACTTCGTAATTTTATATATAAACATGCTATTCTGATGTTTGCAATCTTGCAACTTATTCTCCTTTCGGTGAAATGAATAGGGACAGCAGAAATTGATTTGATCCATGAAGATTCTGAACAGAATCAGGAGGATGGATTTGTAAGGTGTTTTCTCTTTACTAAGAACTGATTCATGAGCCATGCAAAATACGAAATACTCATATTTGCATAGTCTTTATATTGTTGTCAATGTTGAAAATTTGTTAGGGCTGTAGAGCTCTTTGCCTTGGAATTAGGAAAAGTTAAAAGCAAACTTAAGTCAGTGACAAGTCAGAAATCCTCAGAAATTCTGATGTCTGCTGCTGAAGATATACATCTGCAGCTGCAGAATGTCCATTCCCAGATTCAAACAGATGCGTAAGTATGTAAGACTGATGGATTTTCAAGCTTAATTATATCTCATTTTTTTAATCGTTTTTGAAAAATGTTTCAGAGGGAAGCTTACAAGTCTCAGAAAATCAAAGAGAAAACGGCTAGAAACAAGATTTGAAGGTAGCAGACATATTATTTTCCATTTAAATTTACCTTTTAAAATTCAACTTGAAATACCTTCTTTTCAAATAGAGAAAGTAGCGCTATAAGCCTATAATCATCCTTCAATTTCAGCAATAATGTCTGTTACTACATGAATCAATGTGCACTTAATATTTTCCCCTTATGTTGTTTTGTGAATGGCAATTTCTTGTCATGTATGATTATTTTCGTGCATGGCTTTCATAGGAAGAGATGTAGAGATACTTGTCACTTTTGAAGCTTTAACCTAGATGTTTTCTCCTTTTTCCTCGTGTACTTTTTCTCTCCTCCGTCTCCCCCTGAAAAAAATGTAGACCGGCAGAAACAGTTGAGGTTGATCCAAGAAAAATTCAAGGAAGAGGTTAATATGCATGTCAGGGATTGCAGAATCGCTATTGAAGGTCTGGAGGCAGACCAGATAGAGATCAAGGGAGTCCTGGAAAAGCAAAGTATGAGAAATTCTATGTTTTTTTATGTATATCTTTAAATATCAGTTCGAGTTGGTGTCTTATTTTTTGTTTAATTTCTTTATGTTTTAATTTCAATTTTAGTTCCTTTAATTTAGTTAAAAAATAAAATTTGTCCCTCTAATTTCAATTTGGACAATATTGTTCTTTTAATTTGCTTATTAAAGGAATGTAGTCATCCTAGTGATTACTAAAACAGTATTATCTATTTAATTAATTAAATTAAAGTAATTAAAAATAATTATTAGATGGGGTGGTAGTTAAATATAATAGAGCTTAAATCTGTCTTTATTTTTTTTTTGAAAATAATTAAGAGAGAAAATTGGTTTAATTGAAATTAGAAGGACGCCATTGCTTAAATTTTAATTGGAAGGGCTAAATTACTTTCTTGAATAAATGAGAGTGATTAAAAGTATAATTAAGCTATTTGTTTTTATATAATATGCTGGCTGAAAGTCTAGAATTGTTAGAATACTAAATGATTATGGCTTTAAATATTTTTTCTTGAACCCCTTTATGAATTATTAGTTAAGAGGAAAGCCTGAATAACCTTTGAATTTTGTGTTAATTGATTCTATAATTTCATTTTGGCTTTAGTTGCTTGGGCATGTAATCACATTTTGGGCGTCACAGGACCATTATGTATTATAGGTGATACCCTTGCTGTCTCTTCCTGTGCTTCAGGTTGTGGGACAGCCGGCCAGGGATCACTGTGTTATATTGGGGACATTAAATAACTGGTTCTTCACATTAGCTAGGGACCAATTGAATGCCAAATGAGTAATTAAATCACTATCTGCTCTTATACATCAAGCTCTTGATGGTTGTTTATTATGCTGCCATGACTAGAGGTAGACGTCACATCGCTTTGAGGAGGGGGCGGGGGTGGGTACAGAGGCAGAAGTGAAATATTATTAATTCATTAGCAAATATAAAAGTACATTGTCTCAAATCTCTAGAGTCCATGTCACAAGTTGCAGACATTGATTTCATCATTTCCACTAATCATTCTCTTGGTGTTAGGTCGGTAAGGGAGTAGTGTTGGGTAGAGTTCTTAGGTTCACCCTCTTCAAAAGATAAGATTATTACTCCATTGGCATTCTGGACAAGTACTAAGCAGGTTGTGGTTACTTTTTTATGCTATCTTGTATTACAGGAGCATCACATAGGAAGCTTCTATCGCAAGTTGAAGCAGCAGCGGAGATCCAACTCAATGATGCTCAAAGGAAAATCAGAGCCATCCAGGAGGTAAGTTTTCTTTTATAAGTACTAGTTGTATGTGCTTGTGCAAGATTTTTACTGCTTTCTCACGATTTTATCTGAGTGAAATTAGCTATTCACTTGATTCTGGGATTACGACTATGATAACATATTGTACATTATACTTGAGTCACTGGCCGCAAGACTGATTGGACTGAAGCCTGCATATAGTAATTGAGGATAGCCAGTCATTTGGGTTGCAATTGTAAGACGTTACCAATACGTCATGAACTTCATTTTTTATGGCACTAGCATCTTTTTTATTTTCTTGTAATTAGGTTCGAGTACCAGTTATCGTTCTTCTTGTTTAGTTTATCTTTTCCTTATAGATTGTCATTTCTTTCCAATATGGAAGATTACTATTGTAGATGGAGGCAAGGCTTATGTAACACATAAGCTTGTATTACTAATCTTATTCTTCTATTTGATCGCAGTTGGGAAAGGGAAAACTGCTCCAATTGAAGCACGTTATAGCTATGTGTTTGAAAGAGGGTATTCTAAATTGATATGATTTCCTCTGAAACTGATCCTTGCAAGTTAGGAACTTTGACAAGAGGAAAGCGTAGGCCTTGGGATTTCACTAGATCCTTAGGACTAGTATTGTTAGAGTCAGCATCTGCGTAATTACAATGTTCTGCTTGACATTTAATTCTTCGATTTTATATTCTTATATGTTAGATGTGAACTTCCTAAAATGTCCAACTTCGTTTTTTTTTTTTTGTAAATGTGATTTATGATGATTAAAGCTTTCGTTCCTGGTTATTTTTCTTTTAAGTATTACTAACATAGATAAATTATAAACAGATTATATGACTGCACATAAGCTCAAGTAATTTAGAAAAAAGAATGTGTAAATAACATTATTACATACAATATATATTATTTACCACAAGACATTTCAAACTCATGTCGTTTGAGTTTTAGCAACAAAGAAAATGAAAAAAGACAGTTATGATCTGCATCTTATCTTTAATTACACTTACGACTACTCCATGGTTATTCTATATTAAAAGTGTGGTCATAATTTAATTTTATAAATTAAAGTTGTGCCTTATAAAATGTGGTGATTCACCGTAAGTGAACATTTTGTTATACAAGTTGATTAAAACTGTCTTTTCCCTTAAAAATTAGGATAATGCTTGCTGTTAGAGGCTAGGACCAAACTTATGTTGTTGTAGTTAATACTGAAGTAACCAAATCAATTACGGATGACAAATCTTGAGAATACTAGTCATATGAAGAATATAATAAAACATAACAGAAAATGAAAGTTAAAGTCTGTGTTTATCTATCTCAAGATGGTTCAAAGGTCTTAATCCAAGGAATGTGTATCAGAAAATAAAATAACTACACAACATATTGAAATTTAAAATTTTATTGAAACAAATCATTTTATGATAAAATTCTATAATTAAAATCAGTTAAGATAATTTATAGTTTAATAAAATATCAGAGATTAAAATTGGGTGGACGTGTCCACATTGTTGATCACAGGAAAGGAGGGATAGCAAGGTCAACATCAAGTTGTCAAGTATTAGGACTTGGTGTAATATCATTTTTGGAGTGGTGGTTTCCAAAGTCCAGCTCGCCCTCGTTCTATGAATGGTGGGTCATGGCATGAATACCAAAAGTACAGACAAGAAGAGGTTGGGGCACGTGAATACAGTGTGAGGATCACGTGAACTGGGGTGACCACTGAGTCATAAGAATGAAAATGTGACATGATACATGAGGGAGAGGGTGTGGGATCCGTACCCATGAGGATTGATAATGATGGTGGAGAGGGTCCTCCTAAGAGAACCAGAATGGGCCTCTCAATCCACCCAAACCTTAGATACCTTCTTAGATATGTGGTTCTCTTCAAAACTCTCCCCTTCAAACCAAATCAACAATTGACAATGACCACCACCTCACATCTTATCCTTATCTTTTCATAAACTCCAACTGGAACAAGGACACACTAATATTTACTATAACAACTCTTGCTGCAGCAGCTACTCAGGAAAAGATATTTCATAGGATACTTAACCTCAATTATGTAAAAAAATAGGAGTCCACTCCATCTCTTGATACCTAACTCCCATTCCCGTAATATGAAAGATACAAGCGCATGAGTTTAATTGTGGACACCTTTGCGAGTAGTAGGAACTAAAATACTGAGATACCATTGATTTCAAATTAGCATCTGAGGACCACATCCATTGTTATTTCTAGCATTTTCCTTTCCACCTCCCTTACCACGTACAACATGAGATTTTGCTTACGTCCACGTAGCGGCAATTATCTGGGAACAATCCTTTCTGCTTCCTCAAACACCTTTTACGTCCTCTGCCAAATTATACACCTTAAATTTTCTTTAAGGCCTCAGGATTATTAATCGAGAGTGAAACCAAGTGTCGGCCACAGAGAGAACACCAAGAGCAGCCCACTTGTTTATATAGCCCCTGTGATCGAGCACCTTACCCCTTTTTCTGTGTGTTATTGTTTTACTCTCTTGGAAGTTCATATATTGAATGGCAGAGAAGAAGATTGATTCAACCAGCCCAGGGATGACAAGCAGCTCCTCCCATCTACCCTCCATGTAAGTTGGTATTACTTTGGATCCCATTTCATTTTCAAGTGTTTCACTTGTTTTCTTTATCACTTCCTTTCCATTTTAAATTATATATCTATTGCAGGTATGGAAATGATTTTCTTGAGCTAGTATGGCAAAATGGTCAAATTTTAGTGCAAGGAGGTTCACAAAGTAGAACAAGAAAGAGTCCCTCGAGCATTGGGTATCCCATAAAGAAAGCCTATGATGAAGGTCCCTGCATCACAAAAAGAGCAAGGTTAAGTACTTCATACTCGCTTTTGGATTTCCCGGATCACAAGGACTCTCACTTGGACGCTTCACATCAAAATTCCCAAGTCCAACAACATTCCTACCATCAGTTTGATTTGCAATACACTAAAAGCAAGAGTTTCAGTAAGCTTGGAGATGTGTGCACAAACCCCAACTCGCAGAAGCGGGATTTGGGATCGAAGCTCATTGGGGTGGCTGGGAATAGTCAACTATGCACATCTTCCTTACAGCAAAGCTCAAATCCCAACTCACAGAAGCAGGTCTTGGGATCTGATCAGAGAACAGGAAAGGTGAATTTCTCCAACTTCCTAAGACCTGCAGTGTTTTTTAAATCCAGTTATCAGGGAAAGAGTGCAACCCAGTGGACAAACAGTGGGGTTTTAGCAAGACCCGTGGAGGAGAGGAAAGCACTAGCAGGGAAGGATGAGAAAGCAGCTGATAATTCCGTAGTGATTGACTCAGCTGCTAATAAGGGATCACATAGTGTCACAGGATTTGAGGAGCAAACATCTTTAACTGCAAGCAAAGTAAAGCCCGTTGCAAAAAGTCAGGAAACAGTTCCTGACGAGCACTCTATAATGAACCAAACCTCTAACTTAGGGGAACATAGAGCAAAAGGAAAACCTGCTGCTGACTGCTTCTATAATGAACCCTTGGTAGCATCTTCTTCTTTATGCTCGCTTGGAGCCTCCAATGACCCAACCCTTTATAGTAGGAAACATGAGGACACCGATGACTCAACATATACAAGTGATGTAAGTGGAACCCTACGCTATATATATCCTGGCCTTCTTAATTAGTTACCATGATTCTGAGGACGAACCTGGATTGATTTGGTGCAGAATGATGAAGAACCAGAAGATGTCGTTGTAAAGGAAACGTCTGCTCGGGAGGGTTCAAGAGTCAAGAGAAGCAGGAACGCAGAGATACATAATTTATCTGAGGGGGTGAGCTTCTTAGGAGATGATCTTAAAGAGTTAAAGAGATAAGATTAATTCCATCTAACTGATTGTTGTGGATTTTTGCAGAAGCGAAGAGATAAGATTAACAAGAAGATGCGCGCATTAAAAGATCTTATACCCAATTGCAACAAGGTAGCGTACGTATAATTTTTCAACTTTTTCATCGTATAATATTACTGATAATATTAACTAATTAAGAGCTTTTGCACTTCGGTTAATTGTAATACTTGTATTCTTGTATGCCTTTTCTTAGATGGACAAAGCTTCGATGCTTGACGATGCCATTGAATATCTTAAGAACCTTAAGCTACAGTTACAGGTAAAGTCTAGCTAGGACGTCGTTTCCACTCATGAAATTGTTTTAGTGTTCTAAATAGTGATCCGAATGTCTTATATGATATAATGGGCAGGTTATGTCAATGGGTAGTGGGCTTTGTATGCCTCTTATGATGTTACCTGGTGGCGCGCATTTACCACAGTTAATGAATATGAGGGCAGGCATGGGCATCCCTTGCGGCTTACCTCAGTTCCCTATTCCACAAATGCCTATGCCAGCTGGGATCACAGACAACAGACTTCAGATGCTTGCTGCTTTCCCCAATCAAATGCTACCCATCCCACCTGTCATCCCTATGCCTCCAAAGCTTTCTTCTTCTACTACTTCCACACAACCACATCCACATCTACCAACCAACAACTCTCATCTTGACACACACAGACACACTTAATGCAACTATCCAATCTCCAGGTTTCTCTATTACTCATTCCTATGCCTTTATTTTATTCTTTTTTTTTTCTTTTTCTCAGAAACAAGAATGATAGAAAATAATAATAATAATGCAAGAATGATTAATTAGTAATGTCAAAGGTACTAGAGAAAAGTCATATACATATATATATAGTAGTACCATCTGATTATGAACTATGAACAACCTAGTAAGAATTATTAAAACAAACATTAACTGCCAAGTGGTGACAGCACAAACATAATTCTCTGTGTTCTATCGATAGGCCAAGAAAAGATAGACAAAAAGCATTGTCTATTTTATAAGCATATATTTGGTAGAGCGCGATAATTGAGGAAGTTCATAGTTAGTTAAGCGTTTTAGCATAGTACAAACAATTGTATTGCATAGCTTTTTGTCAGTTTTTTTATATCGTAGAATTGTTGTGTTATTGGGTAGGTAACTTATATGCTAGCCATTTTATACTTGTATTTTGCAGGGAACAAACTGAAAACTCTTCATAAGCAGAGCTATCGAACGTTTAGACAATGGAGTTTGGATTCACACAGCAGCGACATCCATGATAAAACAGTCTGATCAGCTGCCTCATTGACTATTAGAGTAGTAGTAGTAGATACCCACGCGCGGTAACAACCAACAATATTCACACACTCATCAGAAACTTGGTACATGCTTATCATCACAATTCCATTTCTTTATTGGGGAAACTCAACCCCTTCTAATGGACTTTTATTCAATAACACATGGTCTCGAGTATTTTTCTTTTTCCTTTTGCTCAACTAATTAATAATGAAGCATTCTGGTATATGGGGAAGTCTAGCTATAGTATGTCTTAACCTTTTTAAATTTATCTTATTCTAATAATTTTTAAGTATCATATGTTAAATATAAATATTTTAAATAACAATAATATATTAATTAATTTACCAATTGAGAAGATTCAACATGCACCACTATTGTAAGGCTCCATAGCTGGCTCAACACCATATCAGACCTGCATATTGACCACAAGCCAGCAAGAGCAACAGGAAATTTTTTTTAAAAAAAAAAAGGCCCCACAGCCCCCTCCTCTTCGTTTTATTTATTTTTTATTTTTTTTCTCATTATCCTCTTTCTTTTGATATTGTTGCAGATATCAGCTTTTCTGATTTGTTTCTCTTCTTTTGAGACATTTTCTTCCTCCATAGAAGCATTCCCCTTCCTTCAGTGAAAATTTACCCTTTTCATAATAACAGTTTCGGTTTTCAAATACCTTTGAAGATTGGGGAAGATTTGTAACTCTTTTCATAAGTTCTATAACGGTGCTCCTATAAGTTGAAGGTAAAAGAAAACTTTTAAGAGACTAAACTCTCAGAGAATTGGGCATGTGCGTTTCTTTCTTATATGTCTTTCAAATTTCTTTTCATAATTTTCTTAAGTTGTATTTTTTGTGAGATTGTTGTAAATTTTCTGATTGTGGGGTGTATTGTCTTTCTGTATTTGTTATTATGTTCTCTTTTTCGAAACGAGCAGCTTAATTAGGATTGTTTAAGTATGATAGTCCCTTTAAGCCTTCTATTTTTCCTAGGCCATTGTGCCTGATTCCTAATAATAAAATTCTCAATTTTAAAAAAGAAAAAATTATTATTTTGTGTTTATTGAAACACCAAATTTTTAAATAGTATCATATACTATTCACTTATTTTTTGTTCTTTTTTATCTTTCATCAAAAATAGTTATTCAGTTATAAAAAATAATTAGTTATAAAAATAGTTATTTAATTATGAAAAGTGATTATTATATTATATTATAACCAAAACATAATAACAAATTTTATAATACAATCATCATTTTGCAATAACTATTTTTTTTATAAATAGTAAAAAAAAGGTAGAGCACATTGATAGTTTTGTCCTTTAATAAAGATATTATTTTTTTTTAAATTAAACTCTTTGGTATTCCAAATTAATTATTTTTCAATTCCCTCCCTTTATTAATTTGACTAATTAAGAATTGATGATGTGAAGCAATAATTAGTCAAGTGTTAATATAGCATTTAATTGCCACACGGCGACCAAGCCATTGCATCATGTTATTATATTTGTCAATTCTACGTTAGTTAAGGTAATAGAAAGATGAAATGAGAATGTAATTAGAGTTTGAGAGATTAGATTAAAATTTTTTTTAAAAGACTCAATTTGAAAATATATATGTTTAGAACATCAAAATGTCTTCATTTTGTAAAAATCAAAATCTCAGTTTACTCTAAAAATAACTTTATCGTTGTCTAAAAAAAAAAGTATCCAGTGTGTTCCTTAGCCCATGAGTTCCACAAATAGGGTATATTCTGGTTGAAGGCCTGGGGTCCGAGGTCTACATCCGCATATATAATATATTTCCCAGTCTAACATTTTCAAACATTGCACGTAATTATTTTCTTCGCATAAAATATAAAACTAAAAGTCCTACTAAGCACCAAAAAACAAATTTCCTTACCTTCATGGCATATAACATCTCCAATGTTAGTTTTAACAGATTTGCAAGAAATGTATAATTTAAAAGTTCGTACATTTATTAATGTTCCAAGTCTGAAAACCACATATTAATAAAATATAACTTACCCATTTTAATAAAATATAATTTACCTGAGTTACTAGTGTAAAATAAATTTAACAAATTAAACTACAAATTTCTCAAAAAATTTGAAACCTTTCATAATATTTTTATATAAAATGACAATAATTCTTTAGAAAATACAGATTCCGCGGTTATACGCAATACATCAACTCTACACCTTTTAAACCACACACAGATAGTCATTACATGTAAATTGACTAATCAAACCATTGGTCGTTTTGACACAAATAAAGCACAACCACCATAATAATTTTCTTGCGAATATAACTTAGGCTTACGCAGCTTCCATTTCTAGATTTTTCGACTCTTTTTCTCCCATTGACACCACATTCGTGACTTTTGGCTTCCCAGCTAGACCATCTGAAAGCTTCAGATTTGAGAAAGCATCGTTAATAAATTCAGTGGCTTCTAAAGCTTCTTTTTCTTCTGAACTAGTAAACGCGTTTCCAGGTTCAGGTACTTGAGCCTCTTTTCCAACGGCCAGCTCTAACTTCTTGAATTCCTCTTCAATATCTTCGTCCTCAATATCTGTGTATGACGGACGTTGTTCTGAAATTCCCACAAAGAAAGATGCTTAAAAAATCAAATCCCAAATAAAGACATCAGATACAACTCAAACATAACCACTACCCTGAAATCCCCTTCAATTTTCAACACATAAATGGAGAAAAATACCTTATACAAACCATTTCATTATAAGAAGTTTAAAGGCACAATTCAAATGTACACCCCCAAGAGATAAGACAATATATACCTAGCGCCTTTTCAACTTCCTTTTGTGAATCAATGCTCTCTTGGAGATCTCTTAAACAAAGATCAACTTCCTCCACGCTGATCTTATTTTCTTCTATTGCTCGGGCTCCTATCTGCATGGCTTCAGAAACCTGCTAACAAAGTACAATGGATCATCAAATGTAAGACTAGCTGCAGTTCAATGCAATCTTCAGTTTCTGGAATTAACTGATCCATTTACAAATAAGTAATTTAAAATGCTAGGATATTATATTTAAAACTACACCTTTTTTGTAGACTCAGCATCAGAAATAGTGCCAAGTACTTCCTCTACTCTGATCAAAAGTGATGAACATTTTTCTCTACTCTGGGTAGCCAGCTTCAGCTCCCTTGCATACCTAAGGGCCAATTTTCTGTTTCCAGAACGTAAAGAAGCTAGTGCTGATTTTCTTGACCTATAAAGAAATAAAATCAATCTGAGACAGTTAAACTTGTTTTGAGCAAACATCCCTACAGTGATGTTACAGCAGCACAGCTGCAAATTAGGTAGATAGTGTGTGATACGAAAATCTTTTGTACTTTTGATTGTTAATACCATTCATATTGAAGGAGTGGGATAATGTTTGTTTCTGAGTTGCTGGCCTTAGTTTCTGTTTCTGTTTGTTTCCTTTGTTGTTCAGTCTCTGTTTGTCTTTCTTGTTTGCTTACGTTGGCCAAAAAAATGGACAAACAACAGACTATTACTAGGGATCCAAACGGGTGACGGTAATACGAGATTACAAGATTAGAAATTCATGTGATTAAGGACCTTCCAACACATCAAGTTTGCCAAGTTCTGCACATCACAAATTTCTGTTCTTATATGAACTAAAATAAAATAAATATACTGAGAAAAGATTTTCTGTTTATTTTCTCTTGTAAAACTTCTCTTTTTTAGAAGTCACATATAGTAGTATAAAGAATCATAAGGACTTACAATTCACAACGTCGGTCAATCACATCAAGTTGTTGCTGAAGCCTCTCAGTTGTCCAAATCAAGTGCAGTACATCACAATCTAAATTAGATATACTAGACAATGCTGCTGATGAAAGAGAAATTTTGACGCCCTGTATAATAAAAACTTCAAGTAAAAAGGCAAGTCTTTCGGGTATAAAAATCAATATAAATAGATTCTGCCCTTAGTAAGGGAAACAATGTTGCCCTGCATTAACAATAGGAGAAATGCTAGTCTTACAAAACATATTATGTGTCATGTTGGGAGAGATTAAAGTTTAGTGTGATGTAATGGGTGTGATGACGTAGAGTGAGATGAAGTGAGTTTGTGAGATTTGTGAGAAAAAAATATTTGTAGAGTAACATTACTCTAACAATAGCCAGAAACACGATGGCGGCTGTGCATTTACCATAAATGTCAAAAATCTATTTACTGACCAAGCCAAGTCTTTTCATACAAATAATTTATTTAAAGAAAAAACTTGCCTAGGATTGAATATCATAGATGCCATACATTGTTAACATTATTTTCTAACTATACATGGATTGAACAGTTTCTGCCATCCACAACCTTCCATATTATTTTTTCTTTTTGTAGAATAGTAGTACTTTCTGGTAGCAAGAATAACTTAGGTAAGTTTCTGTTCCACAATGATTTACTGTACCTCTACAAATTCTTTCTTATGGACTGAAATATACTGTACTTTTCCACATCCTGACAGATACCGCAAGATTGGGGATGTCTCATCAGGTCCACCACAAACATCCTGGAATTTCTCCATTGTTACGATACACGATGAATTCCAGTGACTTTCAGAGAGAAGTTTGACAACTTCAGCTGCCTTATCCTAAACACCAAGAAATAGAACTATAATAATTGACTTATAATGATGACAGCATATAGTATAATCGAACAGCAGAATATTAAATCAGACTCTTGCTTGACCTAATTGACTTGCTGGCACTGGCATCGCATGAAAGCAAGGATTAAATAAATAAATAAATCACAGATGACAAACATCAATATATCACAGACATGAACCTATCCATACAGTCCATGTGCTGCAAAGTTGCTCAATATTTTTTGGATAAATCTAACTAAAATATTAGCAGGTGATAAGAAAATAAACTGCCAAGAGAATACTTTCAATAGGCACAAAGGATGCAAGGCACTGGGGAAAAAAAGAGCTAATATCAAGAACACTGATGCTATAAGTATTTAATATATCCAGATAAATAATCAAAGACCCTAGACGGCCCAGACAACCCCCCGAACATGAAAATTTTGAGATTGGAGGATTCATTGAGAAAAAAAAAAAAGTGCTTTTTTTGGGTCTCTGATCATGAAGGGGCTATCTCTGAAACATTTGTCTGTCAATCTTAATTACAATTGCATATTAAACATCAAACATTGACGGGGTTAAAGAATTTTTTATAAAAAAATCTTGAAATAAAAAGGATCGCTAATTAGTAATTACCTCAAGCAGTGTAGTTAAAATGACACATTCTTCAGATATAACTTCTGGAGTCGTTGTTGATCTTATTATTAAGTTGCTTACTTTTCTGAATAATTGGGAGAGTCGTCCACTAGTTGGATCCACAAGATCCACAGTTCTTGTGATATCACCTTCATTATACATTAGAAACTGAAAAATGAAAATGTAAAGACAAAAACAAACATGAAAGCAAACAACCGATAACAGATAGCAAATTAAGTTTGGGGAGGGGGAGTGAGTGAGAAAGAGGCGATCATGCACCAACATAAATTGATAGAATGAGTTTACTTCAAACAAGTTCTATACAACAAAAGAAAATGCTTAAGATGTTCCAATATATAGGTTAAGAATATAAATCAGTAAGCGGTTCCTACAGAGAGAGAATGCCTAATTATCCTCAATATCTACCATACCAGTCTTAAACCTAGCTAACAAAAGCTTGCTCGCCAAGAACACAGAGTAAGCCACTAAGCACTGTGCCAGGCAACTTATATGAATTTATGCAAGCACCTCAAGCAGCAGCCTAACAAGAAAGAATCTAAAGGTGGAGGATTTGCAACTAACATTACTACTATCTTACTAAGAAATGGAGTGCGAAAAGCATTTTACTCACCAACACATGGTCAAGACATAAAGGGGTCAAGCCTCCTCGATTAAACCAATCATTCTTGACCTTCAATGAAGCATTGTTAAAGTAAGAGAAAACCAGGAACTCAAAGTAAAGCATTGAATCGAGTAAAAGAGCATACATTTTTCCAGAGAAACACACAAAAGAAGCCAAAATGAGAATAAAAAGGAAAAGAAATCGAACCTCGAAAGGACGAATCAAAAAGAGCCCAAAATTTCGGGCAATTTTGATGATCAAGTCCCTCCAGAAGAGGAATTTGGGTTGCCAATCAGATCTTTGGCCGCTGAAGGCCTTAAAACGGGCAGAGGCAACCACTTCATCTTCCCAATCCGGAACTTCCTTTAATATGAAATCCCTCACAGTCACAAACTTGGAATCCATCTTTGCATTTTTTGAAAAAGGTTTGCGATGTTAGTTCGCGCCCCCACCACAGAGCGCTTCGCCTTCCATTTCTACTTCAACTGTGTTTGGGTCTTTCAACTCCAAAGTTCAAGGAATAGTCGGGAACGACCGTCATGCCCTTTGTTTCTCTTATTTTCACTTTTGTCCCTTAAAAGTACATAATTTTCAATTTTGTCCTTATTTATATGGAAAAGTGAATATCACTTCAATCTTTTTATTTTAATTAATTTAAATAAATTATTAATTATATCTAGTAAAAATAAAATAAAATAAAATAAAATGTTCTATTTATATTTATATTTTTTAATTAATAAAAATAATAACAATAAGTACCAAATAATTATTCACCACTTTATTTTTTAAAAAATTAAAATTATATATAAAATTTTAAAAAATAAACTTTCTCAAACTATATACAATAATATGGATAAAAAAATAGTAAAGAGTTACTAAATAATTATTCATTACTTTATTTTTTAAAATAAAATATATAAAAATTTTAAAGACAAATTCTCTCGTAATCTTATATATAGATACGTATAAAGAGAAGGATTTTCTCTTTATTACTTTTGTTAAGCTGCATCAAGTGCATAACAGCATGTCAGCTCAGTATGTATATAAATTAAGAACCTAGTTTTTTTTTTTTTAACTTTTCAAGTGTAGAAACATTGTGATGTGTTAATTAATTTGATAATTTAGAATTATTGTTAATTAGCTTTGGGTACTAGCTCTTAAAAAATGTCGTTTGTTCTCTGTCATGTCGTTTATGTCCGAAATCATGGCTACTTCACTAGCCTAGATGGCTGGAGCCACTAGCCGGGCTAGATTCTCCTCCTGTCACCTGTGCAAATTCCAGTTCTATTGCATTAGGATCTCATTCTTTTCTCATTTTCTGACTGTCCAAATCTTTAAATAGTTCCAATTATGCCACGTCATCTTCAAATTAAAATTGAAAAAACAACTCTTCTGAGATAAGAAAGCCTGAAAATTGGTCCTTTCATTGTCAAGTGAGGGTGGTTACTTATGGTCATTGGTGACCCCTTCATCCACCCAAAGAATAAAAATATATTTCCAGATGATGAAAAGCAAGAGCCCCATAACATTTTTGCCATTATCTATCTTCCAGAACATATATCTTTTGTCCTCCACCGCAGAATCTGCCATCTTTTAGCTCAGCCATGACCTAATTTTCCTCGGGACTTCCTTACATGCACCTAACGTCTACAACACGTCTACTGCACTTTCATCTTATGTATAACCAGCCTCTTGCACCCAACCCAATTTAATTAACTTGGTTTCTTGGCATCTCCAAGACTAGTCACTGATAAAAAATGGGATATCTATCTAGTGCCGCCATAGCGGCCTTCACTATTTTGCTTATATCAGTGATTTGGAAAATCTTTGTGATTTTCTTATGGAGACCATATGCCCTGACTAGGCACTTTCGTAAGCAGGGAGTCATGGGTCCGCCTTACTCCCTTGTCTCCGGTTCTCTTCATGAAATCAAAAAAATGATGCAGGATGCAAAAGCAAAGGTTATGGATTCTAACTCACATGATATCACAAGGAGAGTTCTTCCACACTACCTCAAATGGTCCTCCTTATATGGTGATGATTTCTCTTCCGTAACTCTTGTCCTAGCTATTTTTGTTTCAATCAATAGCAGAATCTATTTCTACTTCCTTAACTTATAGCCATCTGTTTATAAGAATTAATCCTATACCCTCCTTGTCATGAGATCATATTTCATATTGGTCTGTTTGTCACATAGCTAGGTGGCAACATGAGCTCCTTGTTATTCTAGCTTCTAAGGTAAAACGCAATTAACTCGTGGAAGCAGTTATTGCTATACCTACATATATATTGAAAGGGATCAGCATGCATCAAAAAATAAATAAGAAAATAAGACTATGAAAGCAGGGAAGGGACTTTGTAGTACACTCTATACTTTCTGGGCGAGAATTTAAGGTTCAGCTACTGTAGTTGCTTAGTATATGATTGAATTGGTCTCTCTTAATTTTCATGCTGCAGGTGAGACATTTCTGTATTGGTACGGAACAGAACCAAGGATTTGCATTTCTGACCCTGAGCTGGCCAAACAGATTCTATCAAACAAGTTTGGTTTCTATCACAAACACAAGATGAGACCTTCCGTAGAAACTCTGGTAGGGAAAGGATTAGTTCTAGCCAACGGACCAGAATGGGTTAAGCGCAGAAGGATACTCAATCCTGCCTTTTCTGTGGATAAACTTAAGGTCTAAAAACCCGTCATTAAATTTCCTTAATTAGCAGAACGTCAAATATCAGAATTTAAAGTGGGAAAAAACGATGTCTTTCATTGATAATTTCTAGCATCGATGTGATCCCAATCTGGATTCCCTAATGTATGTTATTCAATTATCTGTAGCTCTATGACTTTTTGGCTATGACAGGTTATGATAAAACGGATGACAGCATGTACCATTTCCATGCTTGATGAATGGAAAAGTCAGGCCATTGAAGCCGAGGACAAATGCAAGACTATAGAGATGGATGAAGAATTTCGAGAGCTAACAGCAGATATAATCACCCAGACTGCCTTTGGTAGTTGCTTTGTCCAAGGGAGGGAGGCCTTTAATGCACAAAGAGAACTTCAACAGCACTGCGTAGCCTTAAGTGCTGATGTTTTCATTCCTGGAAGCCAGTATTTGGCTCACTCCCAACCTTGACTGAATAATTAATCCGGTTTCAGACTCAAAGTGCTTAAATAATACGTTTCTGGTTTTCTTTATATGCAGATATCTTCCTACTCCGTCAAATTTGAAGAGATGGAAGCTTGACAGGAAAATGAAGAATTCACTAAAGCGCATTATACAAAGTAGATTGCATTCTCAAGCTACCAGAGACTCCTCAGATTGCTCTTATGGAGATGACCTGATGGGTGTAATGCTGGAAGCAGCAAAAGTAATAAATACGGGTCCTAAGTTGAAGATGAAGGAAATTATGGAAGAATGCAAAACTTTTTTCCTCGCAGGCCATGAAACCACTTCAAACTTGCTAACTTGGACAGTATTCTTGCTAAGTTTACACAAAGAATGGCAAGAAGAACTTAGACAAGAGGTGTTGGAGAAATGTGGGATGCAAATTCCTGATGCAGATGTGCTGTCAAAGTTAAAAAAGGTATAACACTTGACTTGAGTGAATCAATTCCTCTTTTTAGGAAGTTATAATACGTACTAATTTGATAGGGATATTTTTTGCAAGGTGAATATGGTATTGCTTGAAGCCTTAAGATTGTATTGCCCAGTGATTGAACTAGTAAGGGAGAGTAGTGAAGATATGAAACTCGGAAATTTGTTGATCCCAAAAGATACATGTCTCGCAATTCCAGTTGCAAAGATTCACAGGATGAAAGAATACTGGGGTGAAGATGCAAATAAGTTCAATCCAGTAAGATTCATAAATGGAGTTTCCAAAGCTGCAAGACACCCAAATGCTCTACTTGCGTTTTCAGTTGGACCAAGAGCTTGTATAGGTCAAAATTTCGCAATGCTGGAAGCCAAGACAGTGATGGCTTTGATTCTTCAGAGGTTTTCTTGGTCCCTCTCCCCTCACTACAAACATGCACCAGCCAACAACCTAACTGTGCAGCCACAGTATGGCCTTCCCATCATTGTAAAACTATTGTACATGCGTTTGATAGAAAGAATATTTTTAGTTTTTTGAAAATTTTAATTTAAAAAATAAAAATTTTTATGTTTGGTATATATTTTTTAAAAATTATTCCTAGAAAACTATAATTCTTAGGAATGATTTTTGGCTAACTTTTTCACCAAAACATTTCTATGGGGTGGTGGTATTCTTAGATTTCTATGAACATGGTAAAATTTTTTAAATGTAAAAAGTCTATTTTACCCCTGTCTCATGCATATATATATTTTAGTTATTATAAATATTATAAATATCAAAAAATTTAATAAAATAAATATTATTTATATTAAATTATTAGAATAA
>JASKGM010000001.1:13156408-13176747 GCA_034509205.1 Ceratonia siliqua | reverse complement strand
CATTATCAAAAAATATGATTTCTAAAAAATATAATTCTCAAAAATAAAAAATATCACTAATACCAAACGCTCTATAAAAAGAATGAGTGTAATTTAACTAAAAGATAAATGAAATTTGTGCAAAGAAATAGTGCACATGCGATGACCATACATGCCGGTGGGATGGTTGTGGAGTTTAATGAGAATTTAATAAAACCATTACCAATTATTAAGTGAATCAACCATTGCGCCCAATAGTTAGTTGCCCGTAATTAAAGCTTTGAGTAAGAGTGGAAGCTTAATTATTGAGAAAAAGATACTTTGTTAAATACAGATATAACCCTATAATCTTTGACACGGTTTATATTAGTAACTAATTATAGAATATTTTCCCAAATTTCATACTTATATTTTATGCGTCTACGTGACCAACATCGCTATAATTTTATTCTTACTGGGTAGGGTAAGTGTCTATATTTTAAACGAGTGCAGACAAAAGTAGAACTGACACAATTTTTTCCTTCAAAATGGAAACTATGGTCCCAAAGAGTTCATTTGCAACCCTCACCGGATTTCATCAGATATAGGATAACATGCATTATTTTTTTATATAAATATTTTAAAAAATGCTCTTTCCACGTAATGATGGAACTTTTCAAAGGAATCATGGCATGTATGAATTGCATATAATAGGAAATAGATAGGATGCTATTTTACTTATTTGTTTATTTTTATTAGACACAAGTTTTCCAGCACTAGCTAAAGGGGTATTTCATATTTCGTTTTTCAAAGACATTGATGGCCAAAAAACTGTAGTGTATGACAAGGAAATTTGCTGTGCGTCTTTTAATTTTTAGGTATAAATTGCTTGGTTTTTCTTGGAGGGAGGGTCTATGAGGTAATTAATTTTGAATAATAGTTCATAAGAAGTAGGATAAACTTTTTGGCAACTTCTTGTACAGAGTAAAAAAATTTCTGCCATTTCTTTGTTCGTTTCTGCTAAATCTTCAAGTATCAATTTTTTAGACTTCAGTTACAAGCATTGATCTTTTCAGATAATGTTTTCTCTTCAATATAACATCAGTGTGAATGCCCCACCACTTCTGCAAGAAACATCAGAACTCACACCTTCGATAAGACATATGCTATACTGTTATTAACCCCATTTCCTCACCTAGCCAAAATGAATCTCTCTCCCTACAACCCATGTAAATTTATTTAAAAAAAAAAAAGATAAAAAGAATGAAGAAAACCTTATTGACTATGACTTCTCCCTCATGGGGCCTTCTCTTATATTAATTCAACTCCTTTTCTCAGCTGCTACTTCATTTTCTAGCCTTCATATCATCTCTCTCTCTCTCTCACCCTTATATCCTCTCTATCACAGTGCCTCCTACAGCTTTGGTTCAGTGCCACCTCTGCTGACATTTCTCCTAGAAATCAACAAACTTTCTGTTATTGGAAAGACTTCCCGCTCATTGTAGGTGGGGCTAACTACAAATGGGGAGGCACTCTTGCTGTTACAAGCAGAAGCTTCGGAAGGGTCTCTGGTCGCCTGAAGAGGATGAAAAACTTTTGAGGCATATTACTAAGTATGGCCATGGGTGTTGGAGCTCTGTTCCTAAGCAAGCAGGTAGTCCAATTTTTCCTCCTTTATATTTACTTTAGTATAAGAGAAATTGTCGTTCATCTCCTCATCATGTATTGGCAGGTTTGCAGAGGTGCGGAAAGAGCTGCAGGCTCAGGTGGATCAACTACTTAAGGCCTGATTTGAAGAGAGGTACATTCTCTCAAGAAGAGGAAAATATCATAATTGAGCTCCATGCAGTATTAGGGAATAGGTAATCCCTCTTCCCATGATAACTTCTCCTATTTCCTTTTCTCCTGTAGTTGGTTAATCATTTCTGGGTTAACCTTTCTCTTGACCTCCTGTGCTATCCCAGATGGTCCCAAATTGCAGCACAGTTGCCAGGGAGAACGGACAATGAAATAAAGAATCTGTGGAATTCTTGCTTGAAGAAGAAGCTCAAGCAAAGAGGTATAGACCCTGTCACCCATAAACTACTCTGTGAGGTTGAATATGGAGAGGGCAAAAATGCAACAGCCAGGAGTCGAGAGAAAGTGCCAGCAGTATCCAATGAATTGAACCTCCTGAAATCAGAAAGTTCCAAGTCCGATGCAGCTTCCTATGAGCAGAAACCTTGTTCAATTGCGGGAAAAGCCTATGCACCCGGGATGGAAGGTTCTTCCAGCTCCAAGTTTAACAACAGAAGCAACAGTAATTTGATGACCGATTGTTCAAACAAAGACTTCTTCCTAGACAGGTTTATAACGAGCTACCAGGAAAGCTACACCACCAGTTGCCAACCCTCAGATTTGATGGGGAATTTCCCCCTTCAGATGAGTTATGCTTCCACTGACAGTCTCTCAAATAATTCAAACTCTTCTCGTTGGTTCAATCAAAGTGGAAGACCATTTGACGTGAACTCTGAATTTACTTCCAATGCCATGTCTACTATCCTTCCACTTACAACCAGCTCATTTCTCCCTATTTGCTACAAACCTTCGCTCACTGTTCCCTCTGATGATATTTGTACGGCCTCTTACTCTGTGAATGGATCTCATTACTGGGAAGCCAGTACCTCCAACCATAGCAATAGCAGCAATAGAAGCAATTGCAGCACAGAGTTGAGGAGTAACAGCCCCTTAAACGTGCAGAACAGTATCCTTTCTTGGGGATTGACGGATTGTGGCAGCGCTGCTAAAGAGGCCCAAATTCATCTGATGGAAAGCCAAACAGAAGAAGCCAAGTGGGCTGAGTACCTTCATAACCCAATCTTAATGCTGGCTGCTGTACAAAATCAAACTCCAGAATCCTTATGCAGCGATATAAAGCCGGCCACACATTTGGTACCTGATACTTTAGGAGCTATTTTGCCTCATAACAAGCAGCAAGAACCCTCACAAACTTCTAATATATTTTCCAAGGACATCCAGAAGCTCACAGCAGCCTTTGGACATATATAGCAGGCTCTGCCATAGGAATGCTCCAACTAATTAATACAAGAAGATTGAAAGGGCTCCAAGGAATGCTGTTCTTCTTAGTACAGGTGTGTGCCACAGATTTTGCTCTTGTATATAGGTCTGATACATACATTTCTTTCACCCCTTCTTCATTTTGGTAATATTTGTGAGCCAAGCGATTTGTCTTTACCTTTTTCTTCTCGGGTGTGGGGTAGAGTTGCAGAATAAGGATTGATCTGCTGTCTGTCTTCTTTCTACTCTTTTCTTGGCTATACTGTAAGTGCATTACGACGGTGGTGCATTTCTATGCCTAAGCCATAACAAATGTTTACCGATGCACCATAATCTTTAATTTTCTTTTCAATGCCAAGGACTTGATTACTTTACCTACAATTATCCGAATCTGTTTTACACACGGTGTCTTCTCTTCCCTCCACCTTTCACACAACCAAAATAACACTAAGCTTCTCTAGCGAGCACTTTATCCAATCCAAGATTCTAATGGCTGTCTATCATTTTCACTTCCATAATAGCCTTGACACTTTCCCTTCCTTGGAACTTTTAATTTTACTTGCACAATGAGGCGGTTGGTGTGTACCCTCTAAAAGCAACCAGTATTTCTGACTGACGGCATTTTCCCCAGAAAAGGACAGGACTCAAATTAAAGATTTCAAATTAAAATGACCATTTTCTCCCTTTTTTTTCTTAAAAAAAGAAGTTTTAGTTGGATGCCTCTGGAATCTGGATAATATTTGACATTTGCAAACATATTGTTTACTCGATATTCAAGACTCAGTTCTCTCTCTCACACACAGCCATTGACACACTGGAAGACTAAGATGCTCATGTGTTTAAGTGGTGCCACTTAATCCCGCTGATGAATTGAAAGTCACTCACTTACTGTCCGTACAAATAGAAAGCGACTCCCAAGCTAATAAGGGCCATATGTATATTCATGTCTTGTAGCTTTCTTTAAGACAACTTAAAACATTATCATGAAGAAAGCATCTGAAGTAAGAAACTTCCAATCCCAAGAGGCAAGACAATTAAATTGCACGGTAATTTGGGAAACTGCTTTAAGCGCAAATCCACACCACACAGATGGCAACATAACTCACAATATCCTCGTGGCTTCCCCTGTAGGAATTCGCTCTAACCATCCTTCCTTAAGCTGATATCAATATTACCTAGTTAGCTTAGAATGCCAGAAAAAGGCAGTGAAAGTCTAACAGCATAACCAAAAACAAAACTTTATCATATTGCAAGTTTAGAACCTTTTGCTTTTAGTACATTGAATTGAGGCTTTAAAGCATAAAAGTTATAGGAACATACGAATGTGAGGCTGTAATTAACATGTACCAGATTTTCCTCACTAAGCACTTGGCCATGAATTAAGAACTAACATCAATGCCACAATAGTGGAATTGATAAAAATCATACCTGATCTGGCGATGATAAGGCATCCAAAATAGTGGAGAAGAAACCACTGCTCATTCCTGTTAGAGTGATTCATATTCATTAGGCATCTTCAACAAAGGCAAATGTACACTCATACTGTTAGGATATATGAAAAACAGTACCAGGTCATAATACTTCATTGGTCCGTTTTGCTTCTAAATTTTTAAAACATTGGACAAATGTAAGAGGAAAGGAAATAGGTACAAAAACTGTTTAGCTTTCTTTGCATTAAATAAGTACAGGATTAGCACCAAAACATTTGTACATTTCCTGCAGAAAGTACAGTACCAGAGGGACATTCAACGGTCACATGTAAATATTGGAGCCTGGAGGTTTGATTTTCATTAAATAATAAAAATCAATAATCTAGAACACCTTCAATTTAAAGGAAAGATAACAGATTGAAGTACCTATCTAGTTGGTGATTGAATGCCATGTGATTATGCACTGGAGGCAGCTCAGAGTAAAAATTATGTTGATGCTTACCATTATACTTTACAATTCACAATTTCAAATTGGCGTTGACCAAGGAAGATAAAAATATCAATTTCTTGCCTAGATTCTTTTAAAGGCAGGCAGTACTGCAAAATAAACAGAGGATAACTGCAAATTAGAGTTCCTGGGCCTCAAGTGAACTCTCAAAATAATAAGAATCGCCAACCCATTTGCTGGGAGTAGAGAATTGAACTTGACAGTTTATACAGTTTTACACACTATGTGATTCACTGATATGCATAGCGGCCAACAGTACTAGAAGGCCTCACACACTACATCAAATTCCAGTGTCCTACTCTGTGGGTATTCAGTCCTTAAACCAAGGAGAGGGACAAAAACAAAGTTTGATAGAGTACTGGTAAGCGTCCTTAAATTAATTGGAAACCATAGTTCCAACTTGCGATGGTAATCAACCAAATCAGAGTTGAAAGCAATGACGATAAGTAATTGAACATTATTTGTGGTTTTGTCTTCCCTTGGAAGTGTTACTCCACACACGGGGATGCATTTAAGATCAATGCACCGTTATCGGAAGCAGCAAATAAACCCCGGAGATCGAGAGATGAAACGAAGTGAAAACTGGTCACGGATAAAATTAGGTCAACCAAATGCAAATGCTAAGAACCTACAGGACGGAGATGATGAATAAATATTAAATAGGAAGGAACCCTAAAATCACCGCCCCAATCCATGCTTCTTTCTGGGCCAGGTTGACACGTTAAAAGTACAGGCCCAATACAGATTTCTCACCGCCACCTTTTCATTTGAACAGTGTTATTTAGTTCCATCTGCTCATTTATCAACTCCTGATATTTATTTCGTCCATTCAAGTAAGCCCTTGGATTTGTATTATTTTCTCACTTCCTTTTTCCTCAAACCAAATAAAGAACATATTTTAACAAATTCCCATGAATTTCACACAAAAAAAGACAAATGAAAAATTCTAATCGCGAGGATTCAATCAATATTTGGGTTCATGAGCACCAATATATAGAGCTTAGTCTTTTCTTTTAATTTCCTTCTGTACGAAAAAACACAAAAAGTTGTCACTACTGCTTCTACCCACTCACTTTTCGTTACTATAGATTTATGGACGCTTTCAGGTTTCAAATCCTACGGCTTGTATTTTATGTCTGTCGGAGAATAGCTCCATACAGGTCATAGATTCATAGCCACGAATTTTTAATCTATACCGATGGATATTTTTATTTTTGGTAGACTTTATATAAATATATCCACACTAGGTAGACAAGAAATTCAAATCGTTGTTCTTTTTTATCCGAAAAGAAAATTCTTATTACTACTTTTGACTTTCCATTAACCTTCAAAAGCAATGGATTTGGATTCGTGGAAGGGTGAAAATAAGACAAAAAGGAGCAGAAAGAGTTGGTCTCCTGATTCCTGAATCGAAACTATTTTCCCAGAAAGGGAACACGAACGAGGACACTCGTGATTTTGCACAATTACTAAAAGTCTGTCAATGTCATTTCTGATTATATTTCCTCAGATGACGTTTGTAATCTGATTTTGAGGTCGCACAGCCATATTCCTTCATTGCCTTGCACTTTCCTTCACCGTCCTCCTCCTTTTTTTAAATTTCTTTTACTTATCAAAGTCCAAAAGCCTTAAACTTTGGGTTTCTCATTATTGGATATGCTAACCAGTAACATTATATCTCTCTCCCATTGATGGTGGAGAAGAACAACTGTGTGAGGCTCCTTTTTCTCATGAACAGTATAATATCCTTTTGATATACCTTAATAAAATTGTTTTATTATTGAATTTTATTTATATTTTTCATGTGATTAATTTAAAAATCGGACAAGAGAGATGAGTTAAAACACGTGATGAATCATGAAGTGTATTATTAGTAAACAAGTATCAATGAGTAGGTCCCACTTGATATGGTGAAGGTAGAAACGCAGCTTTCCCTTGGATTTACAAAGATAGCAAACCCCCAAACAAAGTATCTATCAGATTGACTCATTCATCATAATTTTCATAGTTCTGGGCTCTCCCAATTCACAATTCACAATTCCCCCCTTCAGTATCTATTATTTGTGGGAAACAAGTTCATGTTGGCGACAAAGCAAATGAGATGCCAAAACTTAAGTGACACCAAAGTCAAAGCTCAAGGCAATGTTTCAGATCAAAACATATGATTTTGTTTCCTGCTGCCGGCACCTCAATTTTCTTCTGCGATGGTACAAAGGGAGTCCATATTGTGGGCTGTGCCAAAAACAAGATTGGTGGTTTGGGTAGTGGTGCACTGGTGCTGGACCTTCTCAAAATCTTGGAACACTATTCTCAACGATCAACTTCATGTGTTCCCTAATCCTTCCCCAAGTGTCAGACAACGACTCGTACCTGTCCAATGGCGATTGGCGAGGCTGGTGGGACACACAGGTCACTTAAGGCCTTAAAGGACGTAGGACCCCACCCTCCAATGCCACACGATTCTCTAGAACCACTCATCACCACACATTTCCTGTGCTTTAGGATAATTTTGCCATATCAATTTTTTATTTTTTGTATGTTTTTAATATTAATTAATTGTTTTTTATATTATATATTTTTAAAATTTTTTATTATTCATTCATAATTTTTCTTATACTCTTTATTCATTAAAAAATTTTTAAAAAAATATATAATATAAAAAATTAATTATCAAAAAATAAAAAATATCCTATAACTATTTTTAAACTACATTTTAGGTACAATCAATTTACTTTCAAATTAAAAACTTAACGTTAAAAAAACACTGCACAGTTCTTATCTGTTGAAAAACGAATTAAAGTAATGTCTTTATATTTTCTCTCATATTTAAATATATATTTTAATTATTTAAAATTAATTTTTCTTAAAATTTTTATAATATTTTTAAGCTATATCTGATATATAAATTTTTATTTTTTATTTTTTTTTCTATATTTAATTATTTTTATTTTTTTAAGTTTGTTTCTATTTTTTTTGAATTTTTTACTATTTTTTAAATAAAAAAAGTTTCTTAAAATTTTTTATTCTTTTTTTAAAATAAAAATTATAAATAAATAAAAAACTTAAATATATCAATACATTTTCATATAACTTAACAAACTTTTCCTTAATGACATTGCCTATGTTTATCTCTTGTAATATTTCTATACTTGGCCCCACATTCCTGATATTTCAGATAAAACCGGTTCAACAAATCGATATTATAAAAATTCAGCAAAATTGGGAAATAATTTAGGGACGCTGAAAATAACTATTGATGTGATGAGAATAAAAAAAAAATCGTAAATATGAAAAATGGGTGGCTAAAAAAAATAAAAAAAAATAAAAATATCAGAGTATGAGTGGCCTGCAACCCTGCACTGTACAAGGAGAGTGAATGAAGGGGACCCACTTCTCCCATCATTCCTCGCAGAAGGAGGAAGGGCAATAATTATGCGATGGACGCCCGATTTAAGAGCCACGTGGTATGCATCTGTACATGAAGCGAGCAGAGGTAGGGACTGTTTGGTGCCTTAACACTTAAGTGTTCCCGTTGACGGTCAGGATTACTATTAGGCGATGTCCTTTTCAGCCTTTTCAATCTGTTTCTTATTTTTCTGAAATATTTTAAATTTTAAAAACCGAAAAACGTATAAAAACGCGGACAGGTGTCGTAAATTGTATCGTCTGAGTCGCACGTGGTAATAACCCTAGAAGAACCCAAATCCTTAAAATAAAAAACAAAAACAAATGGGGTGTGTGTTGTTTACTTTTGCTGTTGGATGAATGTATATTAATATGAATCGCATCGCTATTCATTCTTATCAGCTTTTAAATAAAAAAAACTATCTTGGGTAGCAGTAAAGATATGTGGATAAACCAGGCTTAAAGTTAAAAAGCACCTCTTTTAAACAAGGCTAATTGGGCACGTATTAACAATGTGGCCCCTCATCTTCTTTTCATTTATAGTTGTATATCCATACATTACTCTCTTACCCAAGGTAAAAAATGGTCTTTAATTGCCGGTTTCGTTCCTAACCTCCGCGTGAACTCCGCGTCTTTAAATAAATTTTATGCTTAAAATCATGGCTAATTTTACATTAAATAATATTAACCAATCAAAATTGATGCCTCACGCTTCTTCCTCTTACCACTCTCTGACTGTTTAAATCAGCTGGTCAATTTTTTCTTTTCTCGTAACTAACCCCATCTTCGTTACTTCCTTCTCTCTCTCCATCCGTTCAAATAATTGTCGACGGTTCTTAATTAGCTGGTGAAAGTTGATACCCAAAAAAATAAAAAATAGAAAAAGTGAAAAGCGTATCAATCCCAAGTTTTAGGATAAATAGGGGGTTGATTCTTAGTGTCTCTCTACTCCTCTTCACTCTTCTCTGTCTATTGATGAAACGAGAAATGCATGATACACAATTGCAAACACTGAACTCCGCTCTGTTCCCTCTCTTCCGCGCACAATCGTCCTTCCTTCTCTCACACACTCACTCTGCTTCCGTAACCTCTTACTTTCTGTTTTACTCCCCAAAAAGAAAAACTCTTCCCTTCTTCACTTCTTCTTCCTTCTTCTAAGAATCAAAACACACACTTTCTATTTTGAAAATTAAAGACTAAGAAATAATTAGGATACTAATGGCTTCGGATGAGGCCATGACCTTTCATTTCTCTTCGCAAGATGAAGACTTCGATGATGATATTGATGATGGGTATGATCATCATCAGCATCCCCTTACCCATAACTTATCCAGGCTTTCTGTTTGTACTAGCAGTACCTTGTGTGGTGTTGATGATGATGACGACGGCGACGTCGATGATGCCATGACTATGTATTTGTCCCGCTTGTCCGTCCAAAGCTTCGAAGGGGACGGTGATGCAGATGGGGAAATTCCTGATGGCAAAGAGCTACTTACTGCCTCGTCCACTGACTCTGAAAACGAATTAGGTAGCTGTTATTCGTTGCCAGGTACACCCACACGACGGCGGAATCGGGTTGGAGTGGAGGGTCGGACGCCGGTTGCGGTCAAGTACTATGCTAGTGACAATGAGACTGAAAAGGGTGTTTCAGTGGGTGAGAAAACAAAGAACAATAGTCCATGGTGGAGGAAGAGCTGGAGGAGTAGGAGAATTAAAAGCGACCGAGATAATAACCAGGAAAACTCTGAAAAAATTAGCAATAAGAAGGAAGAAAAGGAGGAAGAGCATGTAATTCATGGGTTTAGTGGGGAAAGCGATCAAAGTGGTAGTGGAGGAACAGGGTTGATGGTGATAACTAGGCCAAAAGGAGGGAGAAGGTCTCTGTGCATGGACATGGAGGAAGTGAAGGCTTGTAGAGATCTTGGGTTTGAGTTAGAGCACGAACGCATGCTGGAGGTGCCTTCTCGTCTCTCTCTTTCCAATTCCACACTTGACACTAGCAGTGGTGGCAATTCCCCCATCTCCAATTGGCGCATCTCTAGTCCTGGTATGCTGTCTTTTTAGTTTCTAGTATCCTCACAGACGAGCATAAAAATGGATTACCAGTATTTTACTGTTCCTAAACTTATTTAAGAACAGAACATTAGATTTATTTTCCTAAAATCTGATAGTAATCAAATGCTGCTGCCATTTTGCATGTGACTAAACCCAGATCTAAGAACATATTTTTGTATACTGGTGATCCATTTCTCTCCATTATGAGCAATAGAATCGCCTAACTTCTTGAATTTTCTGAATAAGCAAAAATAATAGAGTGGTGACTAATCAAGTTGATTAGAAATTCTGTTATTTAGGTGACGATCCACGAGATGTGAAGGCTCGGCTCAAAGTGTGGGCACAGGCGGTAGCTATAGCATCTACATCCAAATACGGCAGTTGACTGCTATTTTCCTTCTAACTCATACCCTCTCCTCCTTTTTGGGGATTGAGACAATGTACAAGCGCTTTACATTACGCTATGAATGATTATAGTGTTCTTGTCTTTAAGATCTTTCGTCAATTTTGGTCCTCTTTTTGAGTGCTCGTCACTTCTCCTGTGTATATGTCTGTATATATATAATATGTTTCGAGATGAAGCCATATGATTATAGAAGAAAACAGAGTATATAATTAATAATAGCAGTGTGTGGCAAGTTTGGCATTCGTGTATTTTATTACTGTACACCATTTTCTGCAGTAGTGCTACTTCATTCGTGTGGCAAGTGGTTACTATATTGACACTGAAATTTTCACGCCCCAGAGAGACAATTGGGATTTTGCTGTATAATTTAGTTTTTTTTTTCTCTTTTTAAAAGAAAAATTGGGTTGATTGCACTTATGAGTATTCTGATGGTGTATTTAGTCTTTATCTTTTGAGCATGATACACTCATCTATTCTATTGTTTGTAGTGTATCCTGTAATACTGAAATAATTCAAAATTAATTACAATTGGACTAAAAATCTGCCAAAATATATCAGTAATGGATGACTTGATGAGTTAATCTTGGCTCGTAAATGTAATGTTTGGAGTAATTTTTAATGGTTAATCTTAGGATGATACGGTAATATACTATTACGAGGCATTGCAAACTAAACTAATCAGATAATCAATTTACAATTAAATTAGTAGATGGGATTAAGAAATAAAGTGCAAATAATCAGAAAATGAAATTATATGCATTTGTCTAGTGCTATAATGAGTTTAGTTTCTGGCATTCTGCTTAAGGGCTGATGTCATACATCAAAACAATTACTGATTGCCTAGTCAAATTTTCTGTGGGTGCAACATAATACTCATGCAGTGTCTACCACATGTTGAATCTGAAACTAACAAACACAATGAATTTCCAGGTGCATTTATTTGTGTTCCTTAAACATGCGTCTAATATGGAGTGACGTGTCTGAAAAATAAGAAAACCAGAAGACAAAAATCCGACACGCGTGTAATACTTCAACGCGTCTTAATGAAGTTTTGGGACAAATCTATGTACTACGATGGAGTCATTTCATTTAGACTAATGTTAACATGTTGTGATCTTGTTGCCACGTGTCATTTACTCCGTTCTTTAGAGTTTGCTAGGAAGTTGGTAAGTCTAATCTTCACTGAAATCGGAACACAAGAGATCTAGAAGTCTCAACAATTACTGCTTCTGCTTGAATGATGTTATGTTAAATGGCCTGTCATTAAAGACCATGATGCATAGAATCCTAATGGTCGTTTTTAGTGCCCTTTCAAGTGCAAGTTCTATGAAAAATGCCAAGCACCCTCAAAGCCTATATTTGAGGCCCTTCTTAAAAATTATTCCTTTTATTTTAAATTATTTATTATTTTAAAATTTTTATTTTATTTTAAATTATCTATCATTTTATATTATTAGTGAAGTATTAATTGTTATTTTTTTAATATTATCTCTATTTATTGTTATCATAGTAATAAAAATTTAAGTTAACTTTAATAAGGGTGTATAATTATTTTTTGTTATAATTGAGACTATTTAATAGTTACCTTAATTATTGTGTCATTACTTTAAATGACAGATAATTTGAAACGAAAAAAATAGTATAAAAAAAAAATACAATATCTCCAAAGATAGAAATGTTATAATCTTTCCATAACAATTAATGAATGCTACGATACACAAATGGAAATCACAAGGATGAAAGCATAAATATATATCATATTACTCACTTGAAGACCAGATTATGGCAGGTACTGTCACAGGGGTAAGCACAGTCAATAGCTTTGACAACATCTCGATCGAAATACCAGTCTCCAACAGCAATTGCAATTGGCTGCATAATAAAGTATCTCATAAATTATTTTTTATTGAGAACAATAAATAGAAAATGGGAAGAGGGGATTATTATACAGCTTGAGCAGTCGAAAAAGGGTATTGAATGATTATTTTCCTCCCCCTGTGAAGGGGATGAACTAAGCTGTATGAAACCTAGGCTGTCCTCAAGTTTTCAGCTTTCCTTTCTTAAACAAATATAGATTGTAAACGAAATAAATTTCAGTTGTCCAGAACATCAGCGATAATTAGCAACTACTGTGATAATTTTCACAAAAAGTGAAAACCAGCAATCTATAGCATCCCAGAAGTTTTCTCTGCATACCACGGGACATGTTTCCACATTACACGTATTTTTCTTGTACAGAATTAGTAGTTGCTAGGATTTACTCTGATGAAACGGTGCTTTGTAGGGAGATTGTATTGAGCCGTTGTCATGACATGTCGATTCCCCTTTGGAGCTTCTGTCATAACAAAGTGGTTCGCAGAGTACTTTTGGATATGAGGTATTTCCATTACCCCAACAAAAATAAGAGTCAAGAGTCTTTAACAAGGATCCGAATCCAGCCATTAGCAAGTAACATGACCACGTCATATTAGCATTATAATTGTCTATTAACTTTTGGACAGTCACGATGAACAAAATATTCATACTTTGTCAAATAAATTATGACTGTCCAAAAATAAATAGATATCTACGATGCTAATATGACACGATCATATTACTTTGCTAACATAACTGAATCCATTTTCCTTTAACATATCCATTGCAGCATTCCGTGATCTAAGTTCTATAATCCAAATACTCTGCTTTAAGAGCATAGAAATCTAAATTGGGAATACCTTGTTCCCAATAAGGGGAGAGTCATCAGATAACCATGTTCCTGGTCTCTCAGATTGGCAATGAGCAAAACAAGAATTTATGAATAATCCAGTTTGAGCTGATCTTGAGAAATCTTCCACGGCATTAAGCATTTGATTTCTGAAGTCTGCTTCACAGGAGAGATAAATGATTACATGGAATTTAGATAATTGCGGATTTAGATCAATATTTGAGCATATTCAAAATAGTAGAGATTACAATCACCTTGGAGGAACTCAATTTGAGATGAGGTACAATTTGCATGGTTTGATTTGCAGTCATTCCAAGAGCCATAGGGATCAGCTGAAGGTGGGATCAAACTGGCTTGGAGCTGAAGAAAACAATTACAATAGATTTGCTCCAAGTCATTACAAAAATTAGTAGTAATCAGGTTGCGGCAGCCACAGTAAAATGTCATAGAGGGGCCAACACAAATCATCATGATAATCATGAATCCTGATTTGCTTACCCTAGTAACTTTTGCTTAAACATGGTTTGGTAAAAGTGTAAATCCAAATTCTATTTTATTTTCATCTTGTACAAAAGAAAAAGAAACAAGAGACATCAATCCTTGCAGATAAAGGGAAATCCCAGACAATAGATTAGAAATGGAGACATGCAAGGTGATAGCAGTGTGTCAAAGGACAAATAAAGAGACATGATACAATCTTTGCAGATAACAAAATCAGGCACATCACTAACAAAAGTATGATAGAAACAATGTATTATATAATGTTACCTGCCATGAATCATAGGCTGCATTGAGTAGAAACAATGGAGTTTCAACATGTTTGACCAAATTCTGAGGAAAGAAGCACTGAAGAAAGAAAGTGCATTAGTTTAAAATTTGCACGTCTTAGTAATATTAAATCACAAACAGCATGACGTTCAGAATAAGAGAATTACTGAAATTGGATCTAGTTGGTCGAGGCAACTTTTTGGCAGATTTTTTTGTACATCCTACAATATCAAGACATTAGTGAGATGACATATTTGTACGCATTTTCTTAACCATACATTAAGGATGTGAAATTACTGATGAAAGAGTTTATTGATAAGGTTGTAGGAAATGACTCTTCAAAATTGAGCTCAGAACATGAATATATAAATACTATTTTATATTTATTTGTACTAAATAAAAACCTACCTGTAATTGAAGCACACCCGCGAACAGATTTCTCAGAGTGTGACCCCCAGATACATCAGTTCTACAAGATTGAACAAATTGCCAAATGATCTCAAAGTTTCTAGGCAAGAGTACATGCTAAAAGTCACATGAAGAAACATTTATAACTTACGCATCAAGAAAAAATCCTGCATCACTCAAGCATTTCACTTTGGTAGATTCTGGAAACAATCCCCGGAACTCATCACAATGTATAATGGATGCCAGACCACCCGCAGAACATCCAGAGAGAAGGGCCTGAAATTCTTTTGTGAATTAGAATCTATAAGTACCAAGACTGAATTACAATATGACGAGCCATGTGAAACCTGGTTGGCGTTCTGCATTCCCTTGGACATTAACTCCTCCATAGCAGCTAGCCATATTTTTTGTCCTCGAAATTGAAGCTGTACAGCCTGAAAGGAGGACCGAAAACATGTATCAATACAATAATAAATTCTGGAACCGAAGAATCTTTCCATAACAACCAACTCACTATCGCCAAAGGATAAATATGGAGGACCATGTTCAATAGGAAAGATGTCCTCCATGCTGGTAAAGATTCACAAGAAGATAGATTTGGGGAATTCATGTATCAACAGTTCTAGAGGATAACAGAGTTTATTTTGTTGAAATTTGAAAATTTTCTTGTGCCATTTGTACCATAAAAGTTTTTTATTAATAAAAATCAAAGCCCCATATTGTAAGAGTTGCCTGCAAGAGAAACAAGCTTGGCATAGATGAGTAGAAAAACTTTATCTATCACCTTCTTAGAAATCAGTTATTTTAAATGTTTAATAACTTGATGATGATAATCTTTGGAGCATATACACAAACACAAATATGTATATATAACACGACTGAGTGCAGATGATGTTCTATCTTGCTGCCCATTGACAGAATGCTTTTCAAGGAAATATGAAGGGCTGTTAATGGCAATTATACTGACCTCGTTCTGACTATCTCCACTGAAAGATGCCCCATCACAGTACCGTAATTTGACTCTGTTCCAGTTGAAAAAATCTGTGCAGAAAAGATTATGTCCAGACAACACACATACTTAAGTATTTGTATGCGTCAATCTCCAGGAGTGCAGAGTTTAATTTGAATGAATAACTTCTGCATGCATGAGTAGGGTAAAAGGAAATACCAGGGTTTTCTTCAGCTTTATCACTCAATATTGCCGTGAATGGGATTTGCTCTTCCATGTAGTTTGAGGAACCACGACGAGTATTTTTCCTATAAACGCAATTCCTGATGGTATTACACCACCCTCCACCCTGCAACAAGGCACAACTGAGCAAGTCAGGTGCTCAACAAATTATAATATAGTAGCATGACCAACAGAATATTATACTAGCTTCAGGTAATAGTTATTTTCTAGGTAATAGTATCGTAATCAAACAGCTGACGAAGGGGATGAGCGAAATGGGAGATTCATTTTGAATATGGCCATATGCATTTTATTGGAAAAATTAAACCTTGAAATTAAAAAGAATAAAAGCATTGTTATTAATACGATGAATAACTTGGAAATTCGTTCACGTACCTCCAATTGAATGAGCCAACTATTTTCGCCAGATCCGAATCCACGATGCAAATGGTAACCAGGCAGTGTTCCGTCCAAACAGACTGGCAATATGGGACAGAAATATAACATTCAATGACTAGAATTAAAACTTGATCATTTGAGACAGTCTTCACACGAAAATAGGCTTTGATATCAATAATGAAGAACTCGATCAACTCAGACAAACATACACATTATATTTTCCTATGAAGATTCCAGCAAGAAAATCACAAGTATATTAGAATTATGATCGGAATGTAATTAATGCTACTCACGAAATTCGAATTTAAAGGAGAATAGAAAAGTAATTAAAAATTCTGGCAAGCTGATGGAGATATGAAAGATTCTCCCGAAAGTCCAAAAATTGTAGTACTGAATAGTTAAATTTGCACTAGAACTGATTTCTAAATCCTCAACAGGCCAACCCAGCAATCAAAGGTCAAAATCAACACAAAGAGTAGCAAAATACCCCAAACGAGGAGCACATTTTGGGATTCATTGAAGGAATGCAATGTAGTACTAACTACAAAGTCTCTGACAAGTAATTAAGTAGGAAAATAAAAAAGAGAAGAGAGAGAGAGAGACCGGCTCCTTTAGCAGCAGCTCCTTTGATAAGAGTGAGCTCGACCATGAGAGATTGGGGCGAGGAGGGAGATTTTGCTGCGACGACATCGTTTTCTAAGTAAGAAAACAAGGAGTGTGTCTCAGATCCAGTGGCACCGGCGATAAACCCAGAAATAAAGCAAGCAAAACCAAGGGATATGAGAGTCAGCTTCATTGTCATGTTTCTTCTTTATTTTTCTCAAAATTATCAAATCTACAGCAATTTGTTCACTCTATTCCCGCAGGAAAAGAACAAGGGATCAAAGCTCCAGAGCACAGTGGCAGTATGTGTTGGTCATTGGACATCATAATCATAAGAGATCATTGGGTATGATTAGCATATTTGAAAAAGTAATATAATTGATTTTATGGTGATAAATAATAAAAGGACGAGGAAACAGAGACCCTTGTCCTTGTTAATGTTCTTGTTTGTTTTCTGTTTGTCGGCTATTGTAATGTAAAGCCTCGTCACTCGTCGCTCTCTTTTGGTAGGCTATCAAACACAGTTTGGGGGAATCTGCTTTTCTTGTTGTTCGTTATAAAAAATCAACAGCTGTTTCCTTCATCAACAACTACCCAGGCCCCCACGCTGCGTTTTCATTTTGCTCAAGTTCTTTCTTCACCATCATAAGGCATCTCTTTTTTCTTTCGGCGTAATCTTTACCATCTCTCTGTATCTATACCTCTCCTTATGAGCCAAAGGGATGGCCGTGGCTAATGCAATCAGCCAATCACGGTGATGTGGGGAGAGTTAGGAAAAAGAGTGATGCAATGAGCCAACCACTTGCTTCTCATTTTATTATATATTTTTTATTTTATGAGTCTATGAATTTAAGTTTGTGACATAATTCTTTTTTTAGATACAAATTATTTTATCTTATTTTTTTAAATTTATAATTAATTATAAATTTATAAATTTCGAAAATATATAATAATAATAATAAAAATCTTAACTAGATAAAAAATTAAACATATCACCACAAACAGAATAACAACTTTCTTTTCCGTATTTACTTTTCTTGGTTTGAGAAAGTAGGCCACCTGCCCAGTGCCACCCCAGAAACGAAGTATTCCACTTATTGATTCTTTGCTTAAGTTGCACCCCACCAAACTAAGCACCATTATACATTGTCGTTAAAAGAGGAAATTATTCACTTGTAGAGTAGATAACAAATTGTGAAAAAATTCTTAAATTTTTCTGTTGAGGCATGAGTCTCTACATTTTTGTTATTATTTATTTGTCTTCGCAGGCACATTTCGTATTTAAGGATAGCTCTCCAGGATCGAACTTCTTACCTTATGTTAAAGGTGAGGTCAACCTGATATCACTTAAGTTATAATTTTAACATAATTTTTTGGTAAATGATATATTAATAAAAAATATAAATATTATTAAACATTGAATAAAATATAATACACTAAAAATATCATTAAATAATTTTCTTTAAAAACAAATATATGATAAAGTAACCTTATGTAATAAGGTGGTTATGAAAGTCTAAAGAAATAGTTTACCCTGTTTTACAAGATTTAATAAATAAAATTTGTATTATTTATTTTGGCACATTTGTTTGTTTGATATGGCAAGTTGCGTGATTTGACAAAAGAGAGAAAGGGGATGGATCATGGATGGATGGCGGCGCTGATGGCTAGGCCTTGTAGCCCTTGTCTGAAATGAAAGATTCTGGAAGGACAGTACCCAACGGCCAACGCATGAAAAATTTGTTGGGCTGGCGGAGGTCAGGCCTTTTGGACTTGGATAATGGTAATAGGCTTTCAAGTCTTATCTTTTAAATATAGGTTTGTGCTTTTAAATTTAAGATAGATATTTGACTTATTAGATTGGATTAAATATATTCATAAATTGGACCAAGTATATCTATAGATATAATCGGTCCATAAACGTGTCTAATTACAACTGACAATAACCAATTAGAGTAAAATTAATTAGACTATGAAGACGTTGAGCCACTTGAAAAATTCCCATTGCCTTCACCAAACTGATAATGCTCGTGCACTTCTAGTAATAGTTCCCTACAAGGGACAAGAGCCCCAATCTTGATGCAGGCCAAAAAAGCACCAGAAAGCTTTCTGTGCAGACTATAGGCTTCATCAGGTGGTGGAGTAAGCCTGTGCTTCAGCGTTGTTGCCCGCAGGTGTGAAATGCTTTGAGTAATGTTGGCGGAGCGAAAGTCAAATGCACCTGGTTTTGAGAATAGCAACCCCACAACAAAACCAGCTTGAACATGGGCGTCTAGCATCACCTCTGACTCCATTCCATCGAGGAACACAAGTCTCAAGGACATCTTAATGATCCCGTCTTTATCATCATTTGCACATGCTAGAACCTAATGAAATTATGCGTTAAAAACAATAGTACTAGTACTAGTAGTAATAATAATAATTACAGCAGCTCAGCTTAAGAAAGGGAAAACAGTCAGACAGCTAGCTAAGAACCCTCCGCCAAGTCAAAGACAAAAATATTACGGGCTAAGTGCTAATAACTCGTGATATGATACCATAATGAAAAAGTTTTTCAGAAAAGTACTTGCATGGTAGAGTCCAATAGCCATATTGATACCAAAAATTGCATGCTTATCTTACTTATAATGGCAACAAATTAGAAAATATCAGGCATTTCATTTCATTTTCTTCATTCTTCTGAAACTGGAACTGGATCTGTCTGCAGAGAATCATATCTACATAATTTTTGTTTCCTTAACCAATAGTCATGCTCTATTTCTTTATTAACTTCAGCTAATCCAGTAGCATACATGCCAACAGTTTCCAAATTAAATTTGATTACTTCTTGTCAAAAATGAGTCAGGTTAGAGTCAGATTTTTGTTAAATATTTGAGGGCAAGGAGTCAAAGACTAAAATCTTCCACTATCTAGTTTGAATATCCAAAATTCCAAATTTCAGCAACATAAAATGTAAACAGAGAAAAGAATAACTAGAATCAACAATCAAACCTTAGTTTAGTTACTAAAAGACAAATCAGAGTACAAGAGTACCAACCATCCTTAAATAATCATCAACAAATCTTTTCGGGTAATCCCGTGCTGCTCCAAAATCAATGAGGTTGATTGACTTTGTAGCTTCATCATACAAGAAATTACCCCAATTAGGATCAGTCTGCAGCAAAAGGAGTAGAATGCCACCAAGGTTAAATGAGACTGGCCGGAAAACCAGAGTTGAAGGTGTATTATTTAAAGGAAAAACTTCATAAAGGAGTTAACCAAAGCACGCTAAAAAGTGAAATTCGTGAACACAACAGTACATCAGCTATATGCTAAAAATATGACCTTAATGTATTGACTTTTAGAAATTCATTACTAAAACAAGTACCCTACAGATCAGAAGTTGATTCTATCACCATGCCTAGTCAACTGATTCAGCTGGTCCTTGCTAAAATTTAGGCTATTGTCGTCAATAATACTATGGCAAA
>JASKGM010000001.1:13114897-13146873 GCA_034509205.1 Ceratonia siliqua | reverse complement strand
TGTATTGCTGAGTTCTATAATTTATTGACAAAAACCGATTTTGAATATATGTATCAGGATGCAGATCCTTGAATCATGCAGGACCTATCTCTTCCCCCTCTCTGAAGTCTATATCTCATACAGACTTTATGTAGGATTACATATAGATTTTTCATCACTCGTGCATTTTGCTTGGGTTATAATTATTGTCTGAACAGATTGGACAGCAGAACTTGGCATTTGGACTAAAATTTAAATGCTAAAGGAGTTGGAGAGTGTTCCTTCGGGTATGAAAGAAATGGTGTACTCTTGCAGTTAGGATTATGTTGTTACCATGTTAGAATTTTATTGGATTCTGCAGAATTTCTCATATGTCCATAAAATCAGAGTTTGAGGAACTCTTTATTATTTCCAACGTCTAGAGTGCTAGTTGAAGTTGAAATTTTTTAACTTTTTAATGCATCATGGTCATGGCTAGCCTTTGTTGGCCAATTAGAACCAAAGGAAACTCGAAAGCGTTTAATATAATCAGGATCTTGGGACTAGACTTCTGATGTGTAAATAACTAAATATCCGTAATCACCCTTCGATTGCGGAAGCCAAGCCTCGGTGTTGATGTCCTTGACCAACGATGTAATCCATGCCAGTCGTACGATAAAATATCCAAGGTGGTCCCCAGCTTCAAGATATCCAAAGGAGCTACATCAAAAATCCAATTAGCCACCTTGATTTACGAGGATAATTTTATGAATTATGATGCAATAGTTGCTCATTGATTGTTTTTTCTTTTTGGTGCAAAGGAAATAAAGAACAAAGCAAAAGAAAAAACTCAAAGTTGCTCATTCATTGTTGATTTAAGTCAAACCAAGGTGCGTATTGAAATCTGAAGAAGGCTGTCTGTGAAAGGAATGGAAGGCAGAAAAGGAAAGAGAGCAAATGAAGATGAATTGATGTGAGAAAGATGGAGTGAAGTTGAGAGAAGAAATTAACTCGAGAGTTGCTTCGATCTGCTAGATATACTCCCAAACACTACTCCTCCAATCAGAATTTCACTTCTGTTATTAGCTAATTAACAACAGCTTGTGTTAGTATATAAAGCTAATGGAAATGAACTAAAAATCCCATTGATTTTTTTATGTATTTTTTCATTTGAATCTGTCAAATGCGCTTAATATTATTAATTGTTTGATGTTGTTCTTTCTGGAAGTTTTTATGAAATGGGAAATGAAAGTGCTTAGATAGGTATACGTCTATGTCATAAATAATGTTAGTCACGTCTCACAGAACGAAAGGTTCAAAACGATGTAGATTGTTTCATTCAACAACATTAACTTACTGATATTTAGGGTCGTTTGAATTTATTTTTTCGAGAAAATATTTTTTAAACAAATTTTTAAGTGAAAATAACTGTTTAAGTAGACTTATAAAAATATGAGTAAATTTTTTTTAAAAAAATATTATTATAGCCTCAAAAATAGGTCTGTCGCATAATAAATGTCTTTTTTTCAACGCATGGCCTTAATAGTTAATACATGCACCCTCGGCAACAGTTGGGAGTTGAGACTTTAGACTTTTTAATATTCCAGAAGTAGTTTTCGCTGTGTCTTTCCTTCGCCACGAAACAAAAATAGATAAGTTTGAATATATTAGATTTTTTGTTAACCATATTTTGAACAATTGACACTTTTACAGTTTAATTTATTAATAATTGAATAAAAATAATTAAATATTAGATAGTTTCAATATCCCTAGCTTATTATATTTATGTCGTTCCATCACGTTTAGTCCTTTTCTGTTTTGGATTTTTCCTCCTCCTTTTACGTCACTTTCCTTTTTTTGTTTTTTTCTCTGAGGCTATTTTTTCTTGGGTTAATTGAAAACCTTTTATTATTTTCAAAATTACTAACACACATGTAAAAAAAAACAGATAACTTGAAACCCTCCACCATAGGTAAGTAGTTCTGACTGCTCATGATTTTCATTGATATAACTTTTCTCTGAGAGCATTTTTTTTTATGAGAGGTGGTATTTATATTTTTGTAGTCGTAATGTTAAATAAATTTCATGTATTAATTATATCTATTATTATATATACTTTTAACTTTTATATATATATATATATATATATTAATAAACAATATTTAGTAATTATTTAACAACTATTCATTATTTTTTAATTTTAAAAAATATATATTACATCATATATACATAAAATATATATAATTAAAGTAAAAATAATGGATTAACATTAAAGCCACCAGTAATTTATATTTGGTGAAGACTATCCTATAATCTCATTTTAGGGTTATAGGATAATTTTTATTATGTCAATTTTTTATTTTGTTGTTTTTTATCTTTATTTTTTTATTTTTTGACATTAATTAATTATTTTTATATAATATATTTTTTTAAGAATTTTTTAAAATATTTTTTGAAATTTTTTACCTTTACTTATACTATTTATTCATAATTTTTCTTGTACTATTAATTCATAACTAAAAACTTTTAAAAAAATTAATTAATGTCAAAAAATAAAAAATTAAGATAAAAAATAATAAAATAATAAAAGTTATCCTCCATTTCAAAATGGGATAATAGGATAGTTAAAACCTTTATATTACATGAAAAAATTGTGGTCCTTTACATTTGATAGTAAATACGTGGACATCCAAATTCCCAAACATCATTTTCACTATGCAAAAGTAGATTTAAGATGTAAAAAGATTAATTTAAGGTTCCTTTTTTAATGGTTTTGTTACATAATGGCTAGCTTCTACTCATTAATAATGGATATATAAATCCATTGAATGAGACAAATTTGTGAATATATAATAAGGGAGTGACTTAAGACATATATATATAATTTGAGTTAATGATCATCAGCAGCAACTAAGACACATAATTGTCAAAACCTATGATCTTTTGGCAAGTAGCAATCAACTAACACAAAGTGGACAGAGGACTTCTTCACGTTCTAAATACAAACTTAAGTGTTTTCTTTGGGAAGATAAGGTATATTATTATGATATTATTATTGTTTCTTTTGCTTTTTCATATAATGATTTCAGCGTATGGATTTGTTTCGAATCGTTGGGTGAAACATGTCCACTTCAAGTGCCTTTTCTGAGCCCTTGCGTAGATTATAGATAGATCTCTTTGTAGGATATATATATATATATATATATATATATATATATCTCAATTATTCCCTACACAGATCTTAAGAACTCAACAATATAAGATTCGTAGCTGAACCCATAGCTTTTTCTTTAATAACTATTATTATTATTATTATTATTATAAGGTTGAAAAGAAAACAAATGGGGCCACTCAGTTTGCCTCATCGTCATCATCTAAGTGGGTTTGGTTAGTCAACAATGTGGAGGAGTAGCTAAGACAATTATTATTATTTTCATCTATTTGTTATTTTTCACTTAAGCATTAATCCAATGCCTGGTTATGTGGCATGTGTTTAAGAGAGTGAACTGCAATCCCTGGTGTGATTTCAAATCACTTGCCTTCCACTAAACTTGGGTTCCATTCCAATTATATTTATCCACACAAAACAGTGAAATATCTCATAATTCCACCCATTTATTATTTTCTTCAACTATCAGCCTATCACGGCTAAATAATTCACTATCACGGTCAGTCAAGGATGAAGCTATATACATTTAAACACACACACACATATATATATATATATATATTATTTTTTTTAAATTTAAACTATTTTATTTGCCTTATTAATTTTTTTGATTTCATCCTGACCACAGAACATGTTGACGCCAAAATTTTCCATTTCTACCGTAAGAGAGGGGCTACAACTCATGTGATATATTCTTTTTCTTTTAAATTATTTATCGTTTTAAGAGTTTTATTTTGTTTTAAATTATCTGTCTTTTTATATTATCAATGAAGTATTAATTGTTATTTTTTTAACATTATCTCTATTTATTATTATCTTCAATAGAGTAGTAACAATAATTTAAATAAACTTTAATAAGAATAATTTAGTCAAGTACATTTATTTTTTATTAAAATTAAAATTATTTAATAATTACCTTAATTTTTATATCATTATTTTAAACAATAAATAATTTAAAATAAAAAAAATATTAAACTAGTAATACTAATAGAACTAGTGCACCCTAATATTTGTCTAATCAAACCGTTAGTTAGAGCTATGATTGTATTAAACATTGTGGTCAACGAGTCAAGTTTCCATCTTGATGCATCATTATTAATTGCAAGGAATGCTTTGCCACCGTGGCCATTATCCTTATGATTGCAGCTACTAACTTCAACTCAAACGTCAACCATCAATATATTTGTTCTTAATTTTATTTTTTACTCAGACTCCGTTTCTATTATCCAACCATATGAAATTTGTTATTATTACTTTTTTCCAAACAATTTTTTAATACTGAATTTCTTTTGATTAATTTATAATTATTTAACTATAAAAATAATTTATAATTTTAAACAATTTGATAATGGTGATAAGTGATGACCACACTAAATGGGAGAGCAATAGTGAAAAGGTCATCGTATTTAAAAATTCTTTTAGTGTTACAATTAATGTAAAGCATCTACATATAATTTGTAAAATCATCCACAAATTTTTTAAAAGGTCGAGAGAATAATAACCTGAAAGAGTGATTGCAAAAAAAATATGTAAGAAGGAGGGTGAGTGAAATAGAAACAGAATAACCTAAAATGACAAGCGCATTTTTAACTGTTTTTTTTCTTTGGTTGATTTATGTGGAAGCCACAAGGAAAAATAGACAGAAAATAACAGTATGATTACATTTTCTATTCGTTGAGTCTTTTGATTCCTTTCTTAGAGACAATAATTTAGGAACTATTCTATTTCCAGCGTTCTGTCAAAACTCAAAAGTGGGTTTATGCTTTAAAATTGGTAAAAACGAGGTAAAAAAAAATGTGGGGATGGGGTGCCCCCCTGTATCCTCATTCCTGACCCATCCAATTTTATTGATGAGAATGATGATCGGGTGGCGCTTACTTATTGACTTCAACAGCACCAATCATTCGCAGAGAAAATTATATAAACAAAGAAGAAAAGGACCAAACCCACATACAACAGTCTTTACTTTTCAACGTAATTATTTTATTTTATTCATTTTTTATTTCTGTTTTTCTTTTTAAAGTTTTTACCCTCCCAAACCATTTGAAAACCCCAAGAAAGAGACCCTCCTTGATGAACTCAACTTTGATTCTTCATCATCAAACCAAATCTCTTATTTTTTAACATTTCAACCAAAAGCCCTATATTTTTCTATTTTTTCGTCTCTCCTCTTCTCCCTTCACTCTCCCCATTAGTCAAACACTCACTCCTCACTAAAATATTTTACACCTGTTCTCAATTTGTCGGAGAAAATTTTCTTCCTCTCTTCACTAATTTCCTTTTATCACTGAGTGCCTTTCGGTTTCCTAGTGCATCCCGGGATGATTTTAATGATATGGGACGATTTAATTTGGGCCTGGTTCCTTTTATGTTTAATTGCCAGATTCCACGATGAAGAAAAAAATAAATGCTAACATAGGTTTCTGTCTTTGTTTCTGATGTGTTCCATTCATTATCTTTGGGGCTCATAGATCTGTGTGTGGATGTGCCTGATCCACGGCTTCATTCGTATTTTGAGCAGTACCCACAAGGTCAGATCATAAGATTTTTACAATTTGTAGTTTTTTCTTTCTATCTTTCGTACTGTTTGAAATATTAATTCGCGGGAGGATTTCGTTGCTTCACACAAACTGCAAAGAAAGATTGCTGGCTACTTTTTGCGTTAGTTTTACTGAAAATATCATATGGGTTGCGCCGCTTTCAGCCTGGGAGTTTGACGATGATGCATATTCACCTGAGGGAGGTTGAGGGGTTTATTGGGTGTTCACGGTGTTGGCTTTCTCGTTTATATTTGTTTTTGCTGATGGTGCTCAGTTACAGAAACCATTCATCAGTATCTCAGGGTCAGGGGTATTTACTATAATGGGTAACGGCACTTCTCGTGTTGTTGGCTGTTTAGTGCCTTTTAATGGGAAAAGTGGGGTTGACTTGGATTTTCTGGAGCCATTAGACGAAGGATTAGGCCATTCTTTCTGTTATGTGAGGCCATCAATTTTTGAATCTCCTGCCATTACCCCATCAAACTCTGAGAGGTTCACAGTTGATTCAAGTACCCTTGATTCTGAAACGTTAAGTGGATCTTTTAGGCATGATAGCATAGAAGATCCCTCTGGCATACACAAACCAGCCAAGAACTTCCCAGAAACCACATTTAAAACCATTTCAGGGGCTTCAGTCAGTGCCAATGTTTCAACCGCAAGGACTGGTAACCAGAGTGCATTATCTGCTAGTGATATCCTAGAGCCTGCTGCATCATTTGAGGGAACCGCCTCATTTGCTGCAATCCCTTTACAGCCTGTTCCCCGTGGTTCTGGACCTTTGAATGGTTTCATGTCAGGACCGCTTGAGAGAAGCTTTGCTTCGGGTCCATTGGATAAGGGTGGTGGTTTCATGTCTGGGCCAATAGAGAAGGGAGTTATGTCTGGTCCTCTAGATGCCACTGATAAATCCAACTTTTCTGCACCGCTTGCACGTGGTCGTCGAAGGCCGCGCCTACAACACCTCATGAGAAGTGTTAGTGGACCAATGAAAAACACTTTTTCTCGGACCTTCTCTAAGCATTCTATGGGTGGAAGTTGGATGCAGCGGTTATTCTTCCACCCAGTGACCCAATTGGCCTGGCATTCCAGAGATGCAAAGTTTCGCCCTGAAGTTTCTAGAAACTGTATTGAAGTTGGACCATCTGAAAGGGAGTATAAACATACACACAATTTGCAGTGGGCACATGGCAAGGCTGGTGAAGACAGGGTTCACGTAGTGCTTTCTGAAGAACAAGGATGGTTGTTTATTGGTATATATGATGGTTTTAGCGGACCAGATGCGCCTGATTTTCTGATGAGCCATCTTTATAGATTTATAGACAAGGAACTGGAAGGGTTGCTTTGGGATTATGAAGATAATTCTGTAGATCCGCTTAAACCTGAAGCCATCAAAACTGGAAATGCTGTGGTTGCTCCAGAACACAGCAAGGAGCAACTGTCAGATATTCATACTGGTTCAACTCAAGAAAGTTCTTGCTATGTAGAAGCTTCTTCTGGCCCAGTAATTGTCAAGGATTGCTCATCTAACAGTGAGATAGTTGAGGAAAATGTTGAATGCCAATTCCCTGATTCCAGAAGCCCTTGTAGCTCAGGTACTGTTCCTGCTTCTGTTCCACTCGGACAATTGACTGGTCAAGGTAGAAAAAGCTTGCGGCTTTATGAGCTACTTCAGATGGAATCTTGGGATGAGAAGGGTTTCTTGTCAATCTCTGAACAAGGTAAGGATTCTTCAGTTCCTAGGGAATCAACACAAGCAGGACGGTTGAGATCTTGCTCATGTAATGCAAAAGAAGATAGTTCTAGACCTCAAGATGAAGGTCCCACCACATCAGGAGAAAATGGTGGCTTTGTGTTTGAATCAATTAACCAGGAGTCTGTAGATACTTTTTCTGTATCAGGACAAAGACAGAATACAAGAAAGTCATTCATTGGTACAAAAATCAGAAAAATGTATAGGAAGCAGAAGTCCTTGCGTAAGAAACTTTTTCCTTGGAGTTATGATTGGCATAGGGAGGAAACTTGTGTTGACGAGAAAATAGTAGAAACCTCAGGACCCATAAGAAAATGCAAATCTGGTGTAGTTGATCATAATGCAGTTTTAAGAGCAATGGCTCAAGCTCTTGAAAGAACAGAAGAGGCATACATGGAAATGGTGGAGAATAATCTTGACAAAATTCCAGAGCTTGCTCTAATGGGATCATGTGTTTTAGTGATGCTGATGAAGGATCAAGATGTTTATGTCATGAACCTTGGAGATAGTCGTGTAATTTTGGCTCAAGAAAGACCAAATGATCGTCATCCTAATTTAAGTTTTGTCAAGGATGATGTGAGGCATAGAAATCGATCTAGAGAGTCATTAGTACGCATGGAGCTGGATAGAATTTCAGAGGAGTCCCCAATTCACAACCAAAACAGTCATGTTAACAAGATGAACAAAAATAGAGAGATATCCATTTGTAGATTAAAAATGAGGGCTGTTCAGCTTTCCACAGATCACAGCACGAGTATTGAAGAGGTATGTATCCCCCTCTTTTTTTGGAATGGCAAATGAATATAGTTTGTGATATTTTTAGTTCTAGTTCTAGTTTTAAAAATGGATATCATGAATAATGGTCAAATCTTCTAGTTCTAAATGTGATCATCTGTCTGACATGAATTATTGATTTTGCTCTGCTCCTTTGTGCTTGCGTATGTATGCTGATCTACTGTTGTCTCTGCATGCAAGTTCTTAACAATATTATTTTTTAATTTTTTATTTTGTGTCCATTGATGTTTGTGGTTCTTGAAATAGAATTACTTTTATTCTATCTGGTTGATGTGTGATAAGATGTTGATTTAGCACATTTGCCATGACATAAATATTTTGTGTTGATTGAATTTATTGCTTTTCTGATGACTAAAATGCCCTCTTGCCAGTTGTATAAACACATCAATGAGTAAAATCAACAATAATGTGACATTTTGGAGTTAATTGGATACATTCCTATGAAGATTCCAGTTATGCTGCATAGCGGTTGTTGGTTTCTTCATCAGTTTTTAACAGAGTGTGAAATAAAATATGGTTTCTTCGCCAGTTTTTAACAGAATGTGAAATAAAATATGGTTCTGAAATTATGAAATCCATGTCTAGTTGCAATACCCTAGATCATGCCAGATTTGGTGGCCAATTTGCATGAGATTTTACTTTATATGCTATGGACAGTTATACTCACAAATTCAAATTAAATGTCATTAAACATATTTAAAATATGAATCATTTACACAAAAAGAAAAGTTGATGGTATTTGTTAACATGCGAGAGTTTTACAGAATATTTTCAATTTTGCCTGTTGCCTGCAGGAAGTTTTTAGAATAAAGGCGGAACACCCTGATGATTATCAATCCATATTGAATGATCGAGTGAAAGGACAATTAAAAGTTACCAGAGCGTTTGGTGCTGGATTCCTGAAGAGGGTCAGTTGATCTTTTGACTTGGAGCTATCTGAAATTTAGTTTGCTGCAGTGTCCTTTTTTGTTTATTGCTAGGGTATTTGCTTCCATAATTCATCTTTTCCTAACATAACAACTAAGGGAAAAGGTAACTAAATTGTTAAAGTGTCTTGATTACAATTTCAGACTTTAAACCTATTAATCTACATCTTAACATGTTCATTGCCTCCCCCTCTGTGTTTGTGTGTGTGCGTTTGCTGTTCCATTCTCTTCTTCAGGTAGCTTATCAGCATTTCTTCTCTTTCTAAGAAGCATTTTGGTTTATTCTCTAGCTAATGAGGCTTGGGAGTATAACAAAGACCAACTAATGCAAAGAATATTAGTAGTTGTTGAAGACAAAACTTATTCCTACACTCAGATGGCCAGACCTGATAGTTTAAGCTTCTAGGGTGTTTGGTCGCTTCTTTATAAGTAGGAGTTCAGTCACTCATTCTCGTGAAATTAAATTTTAGCTCAAAGGAAGTGATGGACCTAGGCTTTGTCTATGCTTCAAGCCCAAAGGGGTTTTGCCTTTTGCATGAGGTAGATTGTTAGAGGCCGATTGGGACAGCTTAAAATGGGGTAGAAGCTGCTTATTTTTTTAAAAAAAGTGATTATTTGATTTATGGGTGGTTGGAAGGACTTATTTTCAGAAGTGTTTTTTTTTTTTAAATAAGCAGGAAAACCTGTTTTTTAAGAAGCCAAGATTTGTAGGTTCTAAAAAAAGTAGGTCAAGAGAAAGAGAACTTTTTGGACAAATATACTCCTAAAATATTTTATAAATTCTCTAAAAAGCGCTTTATATGTCGTTTTCAGTAATTTTATTTACACAAAAGTGATTTTATATTTTTGCATCCAAATGCTACACATATGCTTTTTTCAGTATAATCACTTCTATATAATTACGTCCAAATATCAAATACCTATTTTTTTTTTTAAAATTTAGCACTTCTATTTGAAGCAGCTACTAAAAGTACAAACCCATCCAAATGGTCTCTTAGAGATGAATCCTATTCTTCACTTAACAGTTTAAGCTTTTAGTATGACTGGTTAGCCATGGTCAACAAGAGATTGGTCCTTTAAAGTATAAGGTGGAGTTTGCATGTTGACTTTAGTTTAATATTCACTGTCTATGCATTTGAATTGATGGCATATGAGCCTGCAATGACCAAGCTTAATTTCTCTATGCATGGAACACATGGTTGGATACGAAGTCACCATAGTCCACTGTCATGGAAATGCAGTTAGCTGTCAGAATGCTTTATCAGTAGAGATACTAATAAAGAAAGACATTTAACATGTATGGGTTGAGCATTTTAAAAACTAAATTCAGATGATAACAGTCTTTACTTTATTGAATGTGTGAATGTAACTATATTGATGGAGTAATATATGAAGTCAGTATTTTCCCGATAACGTTTTGCATAGATTTGAATCTTTCTCCAGTATGATCATTTCACTTATTCTACAGCGTTTTAATTTTTTTTTGCTAGTAGTGTTTTACTGTTACACCAATATACAAGTGTCGGTGTTGACTTTTTAATATGACTAGCTGTTGGGGTTTTTGTTAGATGATATCATGCATGCAAAGTTTAGTCCAATTTGGTCAATAAGAAGTTTGTGATCACTCATGTTTATTTACATTTAGCAAAAAGTATAGAACTTCATTTTGACTAGTGTATGTGTGTAAAAACCTCATGTTCTTCTAAAGTGTTTTGTGGTTTGGATCAATAAGAAGCTTAAATGATGTGTAATACAATTTACACTTTGCAGAATATTTATGCTTTTCACTTTAAAATGGATGATAATTTCCCAAAATTCACTTTCCTCTTTTGGTCTGAGGCATACAAAGAGGCATAGAAAGTCCTGATAAATGTTTGTATTCAGGGAGTATGCATATTTCTTCCTACTCAGATACAATCTTTCTTATGATAACAACAATAGTACCTTCTTTTCTTTTTTCTTGTCTAATTTGGAATTGTTTCGAACCATTTTTAATTTTGGTTGTTTGGTTTAGCCATCTTTTAATGAAGCTCTACTGGAGATATTTCAAGTTGAATACGTGGGCACTGCTCCTTATTTAAGTTGCACTCCTTCTGTTCTTCATCACCGACTGTCCTCAAGTGATCGGTTCTTGGTACTCTCTTCTGATGGACTTTACCAGTACTTCAGCAATGAAGAGGTAGTTGCCCATGTCACATGGTTCATGGAAAATGTCCCTGAAGGTGATCCTGCACAATACCTGATTGCAGAGCTTCTCTTCCGTGCTGCCAAAAAGAATGGTTAGTTGCTTTGCCTTCCTAGTCTCTTTGATATCATTATGGCTGTTGATGATAAACTTAGGCGGGGAATACTTGCAAATTTGAGAAAGAAGTGACAATTGGACAATTTAGAAGGGTCGGGTTTGAGTTGGGGGAGCTTTGGTACCGCACAGGAAGAGTAGGTATGATCCTTTTGGTGGTTATAATAGAGATCTACATCTAATATTTGAGTGATTCTGCGTGAACTTCCCCAGTTTGGCTTCCATTGAAGTTTCCAAGTCCTTGGACCCCAAACATATCTCTTAATAAGTGAGTTTATTTTTCATTCAGATGGTATTTTATAAGCGGCATAGGCATTTGAAGGTTTTCATGTGCAGTGAATACCTATTTTATCAAATAGTATGTTTTTGTTGCTGTGGGGGGTGGGGTTGTGTTAAAGGTACGTTTCTTTAGTCATTAATCAGCGAGATCCTACAAGAGATTCCTATTAACAAAATTTCTTTGGGGCTTTATTTTTTAGGGAGGGAAAGTATAACATTACATGCCATGGCTCCTAGAATATCTCTAAATCATTCAAGATCTTTTGAGAAAAAGAGGATATCCATGTCATATTTGTGACAAAATCCTGGGAGAATACAATCTTGGCTCCTAGAATAGCTCTAAATTATTCAAGCTCTTTTGAGAAAAAGGGATATCCTTGTCATATTTGTGCCAAAATCCTGGGGGAATACAATCTTGGCGCATTATATACATTTTGGTGTTTGTAACAAATCAATTTTCTGTTGTTTTTACATAATATTTATTGATGGAAGGTGAAATAGATGTATGAAATTTTTTGCAGGAATGGATTTTCATGAATTGCTTGATATTCCTCATGGAGATCGACGTAAATATCACGATGATGTTTCCGTTATGGTGGTTTCCCTGGAGGGAAGGATTTGGAGATCATCTGGATAATTCTTTTCTTCTTTTTTATTTAATTTTTGGCTAGGTGCTTTCATATGGCATGCTGCCATGATAATGTAACAAATTTTGGGCAAGGAGTAAAACGATATTAGAAATCAAAATTAGTCTTTGAAGTATTTAGGAATAGAAGCTTCCTTTTTCACTCTTTCAAACTTAGTCGTCGAGATTCTATAGGAAATCGACTATATGAAAGACCACTGCCTTTCTTTATGTTATGCCATTGAGAGTTGAATTTTCATCTGAAATCGATTTTGGTAACTAATTCATTTAAACTTTACAAATAGCATATTCATCGTTAAGAATAATAAAGAAAGAAAACAGAGGATCAATAGAGTTGGGTACTTCGTGAAATTATAATTAAGTGTAAGCCATTAGATGTGGTTTAGTGGCTGAGTGGATTGAGCAATTTGCAGGAAGTTTTGGATTCGAGCGTCTGTTATTATTTTTTACCAAAAACAATAATTCAATACGTGTGTTCTTACACTAAATTATATAATTATTAACATGTTTAGTTAATTTATATACTTGTAAAAGTTTATAATAAGAATGCGTTCTTTTTCAAATTTAAAAAATATTATTCTGAAGAAGATAAAAGTTAAATCCAGTGATTTCTGACACGTCAAAGTTTGAAAACAACAATAAATCTGCAGCGGTAGTAGTATTGTCGCATCTTATGGCCCCAAACCTTTCCCGAAGGTTGTTTAGACTTGGTATTCGATGCCATTGTTCGCTGCTAGTTTCTTTATTTCCTTTAACCAACTCTCAACCGAAAAAAAATTTACAACCTACACTTTAGATTTTTCACCAAGCAAAAAATCAATATGTACATTATTCCTTTAACACGTATATATTTCTCTATCAGTAAAGACTGTAAAAGAATGCCAAGAAGGCCTTTTTTTTGGCATTTCCTTTGAATTTAAGTTGAAGGACTCTACTAATGGTTTAGCATCACATCAGTCCCCATCTACTCTGCCCTTAACCATTCTATGTATGGGGGATACTATGCTACCCCTGAGTATTGCTACTCAGGGGTAGCAGTATATATATATATATATATATAGGAGCTAGTCCCTTTTCTCACCATCAAAACCAGAACTTCCCTCTCTATTTTCTTCGTTTAAACTTCTCTTCTGCCATTTATTATTCTAACTCTTTCCAAACCATGTCGCCGACAAATATTTTGGCAATTTTGGTCATCTTCAGCAATGCCATCTCCTTTGCCTTTGCTTCTGATCCAGACATACTTCAAGACCTTTGTGTTGCTCTTCCCTCTTCAGGTACTATTACCAATATGATCTCTCTCTATTTACCTATTTTAATTATATAGCAGTACACAGAATGTTATGTTTAGGAAATGAATCAGATGAGTAATACTATATAATGTGCATTGTGTGTTATGTGCAGGTGTGAAGGTGAATGGGTTTGCCTGCAAAGACGAGGCAAATGTGACAGCTTCTGATTTCTTCTTCGATTGGCTAGCCAAGCCTGGGCTTATTAACAACACAGTGGGGTCTGTAGTAACAGTAGCCAATGTAGAAAAAATTCCAGGGCTTAACACAATGGGGGTTTCTTTCTCAAGGATAGACTACAAAGCTGAGGGCCTTAACCCCCCTCACACTCACCCCCGAGCCACTGAGATTGTGTTTGTGTTGGAAGGAGAATTAGACGTGGGCTTTATCACCACCGCGAACAAGCTCATTTCTAAGACCATAAAGGAAGGTGAAATCTTCGTTTTCCCAAAAGGTTTGGTGCACTTTCAGAAAAACAATGGAGATAAGCCTGCTGCTGTGATTTCTGCATTCAACAGCCAGCTCCCAGGTACCTTGTCAATAGCTGCAGCCCTGTTTACGGCAACACCGACTGCGCCTGATGATGTGCTCGCCCAGGCCTTCCAGATTGATACTAAAGAGGTTGACAAAATCAAGGCCAAGCTCGCTCCTAAGAAGAGTTAAGTTGAGCCAGCTGATATTTCAGAGAGGAAGATTTGGTCTTATAAAGCTATTTTTCCTCTGGTATTTTTTGACACTGCATTTTATATGATGTTGAGTATAAAATAATTGTAACGAAGATACATGTATGTTTGTTACCTGGGGTGTACCTGAGAACACTCATAATTTGAGAAGTACGAAACAAGAAACCTTTATTTTGTCATTGGTTTGTGAACACTAAAGCAAGGAGTGGACTTTCTCCACCTTTTTCTCTTTTATATCCATATTGGTAGGTTTTTAAATGGATATGGTAAGAGAGAGACAATCCTAAAAAACTACAGCATTATCTAAGGATCGTTTGATAACAATGAAATTTAACATTTAAAATATTATTTGTATGTTATTTTTTTTTAGGGAGGGCTATCCTACAGCCCCTCCCACTTTTTTTTTTATTTTTTATATTTTTTAAGTTTTTTTTTATTTTTTAAAATTAATTAATTATTTTTTATCTTATATATTTTTTTCAAAAATTTTTAATATGTTTTTAAATTTTTTTACATTTATTTTACTATTCATTCATAATTTATTTTACTATTTATTTATAATTTAAAAAATTTTATAAAAAATATAAAAATATCTTTAAGAATTTTAAAAAAAATTCATACTATAAAAATTAATTAATTAATTTTAAAAAATAAAAAAAATTAAAATAAATCAAAATAAATATAAAAAAAATTAAAACTTTCTACCGTCTACTAAGGTAAGTGATAGAGTAGTGTTTACCTTTTTTTTATTATTCTTACACATTTTTTATATATATTATTTTTTATTATTATTATTTTATAATATAATAATTAAATATAAATATAAAAAATATACTTATTCAAATTTAAGAGGTGGTCAGGTAAAATAAGATAATTTTACGAATTAAGGCCCCCTACAAAAAAATTTGGATATCTTTCTCTTGATCTCGGCTGTTTAAATTTTTGGATAGTTCATATTAAACCATGTCAACGACATATTACTAATAATAAAAAACATTTTCTCCCTATGTTTCTCTAGTTCGTCTTCTTCAACTTTCAGAGGGTTCCAAACCCCTTTTTCTTAGTAGTGTTCTCTGCTTGTGACCTTTTGCTTTGTTTCCTTTTGTATATGGCTAGAAAAAAGAAAGTTACTAAGATTATATGTTCATAAGGTGAGTAAATTGCATTATTAGCAATATTTGAATTCATTCCTTTGTTATATTGCAGATTTGGAACTTTACTAGAAAATATATGCAATATCTTCTAGATTGGCATAAGCATCTTTTCAGTTAATTACTTGAATAATTCTACATATATTATATACAGAAGTTAACAAATCAATAAAAAGCATACTATAAGAAGTTCTGTTCTATTTTTCATTGGCCTTAGCTAGTTTTCAAACCAAAATCCAGGACCAATCCATTAAATCAAAGGAACAAGACAAAATGATGGAACTTAGAAGAAACTATACAAATAGAGAAAGATATTAAAGAGAGATGAGTTATGGGGTTGAGGCTCAACCGAAGAACTTAGGGCCATAGCCGTAGCTGGAAGTGGCCAAGATATAGTAAGCAACGATGTGGCCAATGGAACCCTAGCCAAAACGTCGGCAATGTTGAACCTAACTGGGTCATTGGATTTGAGGAGGCTCACGCATTCCTTAGCCCGAGTATCCCAAACCTTGAAGTGGGTTGGTTACCTCTTTCTGCTCCGGCAAGCCTTGCTTGGCCACGTTCTCCCTATGGAAGTTGAAGAAGACGAACCAAAGATGTAGAATGGAGAAGAATTTTTTTATTTATTATTAATGTGTGGTTGATGTGGTTTAATCTAGGGAGTCCAAGAATTTGGAAGACCCCGAAAAAAGATCTCGTAGGAAAAGAATGGGACTCAAATTCCTATGCAGGGAATTGAGATCTGTTCATGTTTAAAAGATCTTGGCTGTCTGATACGTAGCATTTTTTAAAATTAAAAAAAAAAAAATTTCTCTTGTTCCCTTTCCCCTCCTCTGTCTCTCCGAAAGTTCAGTTTTGCAGCACTTTGGCTTTCCTTCCCTTCCTCTTTACTCTGGTTTCCTCACAATTTGCGAATCTGAGTTTTGTAGAACCTGTATTCCGGGTTTTTCTATATATTGAAACGATTCTTATTTTCTAGATTTTGGGTTAGTATTTTTTCTTGAACTCATGCATTTTGTTGTATAGATTTATCAAGTAAAATTAAAAATCTTGATTGGAGAATTTCCAAATATCTAAGAACGACTGAAGTCTTGCACCAGAGACAGAAAAGAAAAAATCACGAAAAAGCAAAGAAATTGTTAATGAGAATGCCCCCTTGTTGCCTAAAACACTGGAGGGTGATGTTTCATTTGACGAATTTAATAGAGCTTCTTTCTCTGGGGCTGTTTTTAATTTATCCACTACAATTATTGGTGGTGGGATCATGGCTTTGCCGACAACCTTGAGAGAGTTGGTGACGGAGCTTAGAATTTATGACAGATAAGATGGACATAGAGCATTATTATTGGGGGGTTAAAGAAAAAAAAAAAGCTACACACATTAATATTTATTTTATTATTTTAAATTATTATTATTGTTTTAATATAATATGAAGTTAAACAATTTTTTTTTGTTATAAAAAAAAGTAAATTTTTTAAAGATTTAAAATCTTATTTAGAAATAAACTTTTTAATTAGAAAAGATTAAGTTATAATATTTTTATTTTTAAACAACATATTATGTTATATATATATTTTAGAAATACAACATTTGAGGGATTGCCTAAAATCGCCCTGATGACATAGAAAGGAGGGAAGAGAGGAGAGAAAGGAAAAATGAATTTTTTAAATTTAAGAAATATAACATAACAAGATATTGACAATTCAAACAAACGAACGACTAATATCTTTAAACATCTGACTAAATCAACGTTCCAGCAACCCTACAAGCCTACAAATAAACGAACCGTTTATAAGTAAATTGCCCACCTGACCTCACCTGAGTGCAAAAACGGTGCGTTTCAAAAAACGCATATGATGCGTTGGGAGTTAACCGCTGAGAACTGAAACGATGGGAGATTCAGAACAACGGCAACAGCAAAAGAAGAAAAACTACAGAAAGAGGAGTGCTCCAATCGAAGAGGAAGAACATAAAGACGGAAAACAAATTGGAAACGATGAATCCGATGACGAACGAGAAAGAAGGTTCTGTTTTAGATTTTTTTTTTCTAATACAAAGGCAATTTTGTTAATTCTGATCTTCAAATTGATGGTAGGGTTTTGTTTTATTGATCCAATTATATTGACAAGCAATGATGATGACGAAATAGAATGGCATTGGAAGAGATTAAACTCCTCCAGAAGCAAAGGGAAAGGAAATATGGGATTCCTGCAAACCCTAGTTTGCAAGCGCAGAGTGGAAATGGCGGTGGATTAATTGCTAAAGGCCCAGAAAAGAACGAAGGTGATGGTGGCGATAAGGACGAGCTTGTTCTCCAGGATACCTTCGCTCAAGAAACCGCTGTCATGGTTGAAGATCCCAATATGTATGCACATTTCTTCCTTTCCTGCATCGCATAGATATTATCTCCACACAGTTTGGATAAAAAAAGACATTAGCTTAAACGTTCTTTTATCTTCTTTTTCTACAAATAAACAAGTTCTATCCAGAATTTTAGTAGATGTTTTGTAGGTTTCGATATCTGTTTGATGGGATGTCTTGGATTGTTATTTATGAGGCACCTCAAGATCCCCGTCGAGGCTATAGACCTGTAGTCTTATACTGCAGTTCATTTGGTTCTTAGGGTTTTTTCTGACTCAACCTAGGCTTCAATGTTTGTGTTGAAATTTATTGTATATTCTTCACTCTAGCTGCTGTCTGAAATCTGAATTGCAAATAGTGACAAAAATTCTGTTATCGAATGTCATCGTGGATGAGCAGGGAAATTTCCAATTTCTATTATGTGATTTTTTTTATTTGTTTTGCGTTTTTTTTTTTGAAGGTTGGCTACATAGTTTTTTTCCCAGCCTCCAACACTTTATAATTACACTTGGAGTTTATATTGTTGTATGTACTGTGTACAGATGTTATTGAAATTTACGATCTTGTTACTTGAACAGGGTCAATTATGTTGAGCAGGAATTAGCCAAGAAGAGAGGCAGAACAAATGATATAACAGATCAAGTGGAGAATGAATTGAAACGTGCTGAAGATGAACTATACAAAATCCCTGAGCATCTTAAAGTGAGTAGCTGGCCTTTCCAATACCACCTACCAATTCGTTTTTTTCTTTGTTTTCTTTATATTAGCTGACATTATCATAGCTACTAGATATGAATGAAATGTCTGTTAGTTAGTGTCCGATAATGATGCTCCATCTTACTCTTCTGGTGTGCCTTGCCTTTTTCAGCTTCATTCTTTTTTCTTACTGGTTTTATAATATTGTGTCCTGTCAGGTGAAAAGGCGAAATTCAGAAGAAAGCTCTACTCAGTGGACTACTGGAATTGCTGAGATCCAGCTTCCAATCGAGTATGCTTTCGCCCATCCATTTTGATGGAATATATTTGTAATTTGAATTATCTGGGATTCTAGGTGATAAGTTGATCTGTGTCTAATTTGGTGAAAATCTCTTCTTCATTGACTTGATGGTCTGGATGATTCATCTTCTCTTTGGTTTCTTGCTTTTAAGCGTACAGTTTTCCTTCTCTTACGTGTTTCTAGTACTTGGTGGTGCTTGTTTGATGTTTTTCTTTGAATCTTATTACTTAGGAAGCTGAAAGGATTTACGTGTCTTCATTGGGCTGATTTTGTTTTCAGATACAAGTTAAGAAATATTGAAGAAACAGAGGCTGCCAAAAAGCTTCTACAGGAAAAGAGGCTTATGGGTCGGACAAAATCAGAATTCAGCATCCCTGCAAGTTATAGTGCTGATTATTTCCAGCGTGGCAGGGATTATGCTGAAAAACTTCGGAGAGGTTGCATTCTCCGGATTATATTATTTTGGAGTACAATTGTTTGTTGTTAGGTTGCTATGTCCTTTTATAGATATTGAGGTGTTATGTTTTTTAGATCCCTGAACTTTCTATTGACCAAAAATAAATCATTTTCAGAACATCCAGAGCTGTACAAAGGTAGAAGGTCACAGGATGATGGTACTGGATCCAAACAAAATGATGCCAGCACTGATGCAGCAGGACAGAGGCAAGCTGCAACTGATGAATTTATGCTAGAGCGCTTCCGGAAACGAGAACGCCACCGAGGAATGCGGAGATAACATTTGTGTGATCTACCCAAGATGTTATTGCTTCCATGTTTTTTTTTATAAGCCTTCAGTTTTTTTTTTTTTTTAACGAACTGTTGAAGAGGAAACAAAATGTATTAATTTATTCACTGCCAGCATCATGTATTTGATCTACCCGTGGCGGATGTACAGAGGCTAAAAAATATTGTGATTTTTATATACGCCGCTGGTTGGTTATTCTTAATTGGTGTGAGATGTACGATATAAAATGGGGTGGATGGCGCTAAGGGGTGGATGTGCCTTGTTAGGCGTTCCGGATATATTTTTCTGTTGTTATTTTCTCCTTGCTGGAAGCATTTCATTAATGTTGAAAATGCTTACCTCCCCTCTGCATCTTTAGGACCCGTTGTTGATCGTCCAATCTTCTCGTTGGGTTCATCATTTGTTTAATATGTACTCCCACATGGACCGGTGGTTTCTTTGGGCGTTGTAAATCTTAACTGTTTGGACATGTTCTAGGTTAAAGAAAATATATATATAATGCAATGTTCTGCTTGGGGTTTTTTTATCCGTTTTATCTGAAAGTCTACGTCTCCGATATCTAAGTAGGTATGTAGATATTTGCGAGCTGCAAATATTTTACTCTGTTCCGTCGTACATATATTACAAAAGGTGAGCTTCGTTGCAAAATGCTATAATTGCTGAGGCACGCCACTTGAAAGGAGCATACAAGTTTTCTTCGACAAATAAGTACATGAGAAACGAGATATAAGACGGCGAAATGGAAGAATACTCCATAATATTTATATTCTCCTGTTCAGAACTGAATATTGCTGATGAAAGACTGGCCAAATCTCCAGTTGGAAGGCGCTACTTTATAAGCTTTACGGGTCTTTCCATTGGTGAGTTGGAGTCTGAAAGACAAGCTCTGACCGTTCTGATAGCTTAGGCTCTGCCAGTTTGCACACCAGTTCCTTGACATGGATTCCCGGTTATTCATTTTGGACCCTATGATCCAAACACAGGAGATCTCTCCAACTCCACCTACGTTGCTAATAAGTACTAGTTCAAAATAATCTCTCCCATTGATGGGAAATCTGACGCCTCCAGTTCTTTTGCACCCAACTCCGCATAGAATAGATGCAGTGGAAATTTGAAAGATTTTAAGTTGGAGCTCTTCTGCTCTTGTATAAATTAACAGAGAAAAAGAAAGATGGAGGACATACTGTGTATAAAACTCGTACAATTCCAGCCTTGTACTTGGCGAAGGTCTGAAAAGCAGGTTGAGACATGTCAGTGTGGTCTTGGAGGATTGCACCAACCGCCATTATCATTAGGGAGTGCGTAGTTTGGTGGACAGAAGTTAGTGGCAGTAATTGTGATGTAAGTACCCCTGAGGCACCATTGGGGCACTTTGGTTGCATCACAAAATAGAGCACTACTTAATGCTGCTGTTTTTATGCCATAACCATCTGTGTACAGATTTCCATAGCCACATGCGCCCCCTACATATATATTCAAACGACTTGTATGTATTTTGGAAACAGAAGAATATATATTAATAATTACCCATTGTTCCTGAGGCATCACTTCCACCATAAAAAGTTGCATGAGCTCGTAGCCAAACTGCGGATGCTAGTCCAAGTTCTGTGGTGAATAACACTACAAACAATATTACACCGCTCCTACAGGGTATTTATGACTACAGTTGAGGACGCTTAGCCTATAAAATAACTACTTAAAATCCAAATTACCCAAAAAGGAAAAACAAAAAATAAAAAAGCAAGTGAGTTGACCGTACTCCGTACTATCAGAAATGTCAATTCGTACGCGTAAGAGAATATATATGAGAAATCATGTGTTATGTATAAATATTTGCTTTAATGATAGTAGTATTATGCAATACCTTAGTATGTGCAAGAAACGGAGATTTTTTTTATATCAGCAGCTATGAAAGAAGAGGATTAAGATACATTAAAAATTTAGCGATAAAAATGTTCAAAGCTGAAATTGACATATATAGCTCATGAGTAGATGCCACATATTATGCCATGCTTCATGGAACTTCCACCTATGTGGCACGTGTCTGATCCATCCCCTACCATCACCATTCACCAACCAACTACTGATTCAAACATGAAGGGAATTAACTACATATGCTCATTTCTATCATCCTTTAATATTATTTTTCCATACCAATGTAATTAGGAACCAAACCAATTTAATTGGCCTGTATGTTTCTGGAGATGCAATCTTAGTCAAATGATATAACTGAGCTCGAAAATTCACATAACGTTAACTTTTCAATATAAATGAATCAAAATTTTCAAATACTGTTCAGATATGTAATGAATAGGAATTTGGGCTCGAGGCGGCTTCCATTCTTTAGCAAATCAGAAATGGAATGGGCCAATTGGGCCTATTACACTTACGGCCCATTATCAGTTACAGCCTACGTCATTGATAATTTGAGATGGCTACGCAGGACGAACCGTGAGGCAACAGGGATGGGCACATAAAGCTAAAGCAGATAAAGGAAAAGGGCATGTCACATGTGCCAGTGCCAACCCAATACGTAGGTGACGGTACAGTTTTGAATAAGTTACATGTAACAGCTTTTCGTTTGATAAAGTCTTGAATAATACTATGTTAACTTCTTAAGAAAAAGAAAGAAAAAAAAGAAGAGAAGCAACCCAGTTGGTTGGTTTTTGCTGAGTTTGGGAGAGAGAATGTATGGCATTATGGCCATGTCAGTACAAGAATATGGAAGCGTATATGTGTGACTGGCATTGAAGCTGCTGAGATTAGGCAAAATAGATAGATAGAAGATGGAGTATTGTAAATGCATGTTTTTGGTCCCAAAAAAAGAAGATTTTTAATACAAATGAGTGTGTAGTTGGTACATATTGAATAAGAATTTTTACACAAAATGTGTTAAGTTACAAATAGAAGGACTACGCCGCATGGAAGAAAAATCTAACTCAGTCAGTAAACTATGTATATATCAACGTCTAAAATATATAGATTATATTATATCCATATATATATATATGCAGTTTAAAGTGTTTGCTCCCTGGTGTTGAAGTAGTACTATATTAATTATTATGTATATAAACTAGACTTTGGAAAGTCATTTTGCACATATTACAGACCTCAAACCTAATATACAAAATGAGACTTAAACCGATGCGTTCCATTCGATCCACTTTTCTACACTGCACGAAACCTAACTGCAAAACTGCCTACAAGGTTTATCTTTGAAGATGGGTCCTCTCCTTGATTTTGGATTGGTTTCGTCCTATCACACAAGATGGTGGTGGGACCGACCGTCGGCAAATAGCATGCCATGAACTATGAACCAACACAAATCCTTTTGGTTGTCTTCTACCAATCTCTCTATATAAACACCACCAGAGTTGGCCATTTTCCACAGAAACTCATCAAGCTAGCATATGCCCTTTTGCCTCTTCGCCCTCTTCTTATTGATTAATTTTTTGCTTTCTTGTTTCTACTTGGTACGTTTTAAATATAAGTTGCTCTTGGTAAAGAATCAAGAGCAGAGAATTGACACAATAGTTTAGTCAATGAAAACAATTTTGATGAATAAGTTCCTAGTTTCTCTTATTAGTAAAAGAAGATATCATTTATATATGCATGGTAGCATGATCCGTTTTTATTTGTGTGGTTCTCAGGACTAAGCGATATGGGGTGGATAAGCTGTCTCAGTCTCAGAAACTTGAGTTTGCTTGCTTTTGTTGTGGCCTTGGTTGTTCAACATGGGAACTGTAAGGGCGACCACTCAACCTGCACCAAAAGAATCCGCGATGGTGGTTTTGTTCAACGTAGTGGAACTCATTTTGTTTTGAATGGGAAACAACTCTACTTTAACGGATTCAACGCCTACTGGTTAATGTACATGGCATCAGACCCATCTACAAGCTCCAAGGTCACTACCACTCTTCAAGAAGCTTCCCAGCATGGTCTAAACGTTGTAAGATCCTGGGCTTTCAGCGATGGAGGTTACAGGTCCCTTCAGGTTTCTCCTGGGTCCTATGATGAGACCGTATTCAGGGTATTAATGCACCTTAATTCTTTTTGGTTACTGTTTTGACCTACGTTGTTTAAATGATAAGTATGTGATATCTTTGTTGAATGGGTAGGGATTGGATTTTGTGGTCTCAGAAGCTGGAAAATATGGAGTACGACTGATACTGACCTTGGTGAACAATTGGAATGATTTTGGTGGGAAAAATCAATATATCCAATGGGCAAGGGAACGTGGGCAATATATCAACAACGAAGATGACTTCTTTACACACCCTGTTGTTAAACAATACTACAAGAACCATATTCAGGTGAGCAGATGCGAGAGTGTGATGTTTGTGCATTAGTTTGTCACTTTCTGGCTTTGTGCTAGTGCCATTAGGTTAAGTTGGAGAATTAGTCAATTTCTTTTCCTTTTATGCTTGAACTAATGGGTCAGTCAAACTTCACTATATATATATAATTCTTGAGGTCCTTTGTTTAACAATTTGATATATATACTTGATTCAGGCTGTACTGACGAGAAATAACACAATAACTGGAGTGGCTTATAAGGACGATCCAACAATATTTGCATGGGAACTTATGAATGAACCTCGTTCTCTATACGATTATTCTGGAAAAATTATTCAGGTTCTTAATGTTCTCTCATATTCACACTTATATAGAGTGCTACTTATCACAATTGACCGCACATACAAACACATTGTTTAGATTTTGACAATGACAATGAAGTATGATAAATCTCCTTGCATCGTTAATATTTGTTGACTTTGATATACAATAATCTTCATTTACAGGACTGGGTGAGTGAGATAGCTGCCTATGTTAAATCCATTGATAGAAATCATTTATTGGAAGTAGGGCTTGAAGGGTTTTACGGTGAATCAATGCCAGAAAAAAAGCAATTCAATCCTGGATATGAAGTTGGAACTGATTTCATTTCCAACAATCAAGTCCCTGAAATCGATTTTGCTACCATTCATCTCTACCCAGACCAATGGTAATTTTTATAGTCTTGTTTACTTGTTGACCATTTAGATCTTATCACAAGCAAATCAAAGGGTGCTATAAGAAAATTAATGGGTGCAGGGTACCAAGCTCAGATGAAGCGGCCCAATCTACATTTGTTGACAAATGGGTCCAAGCCCATATCCAAGATTCTGATAATGTTCTAGAAAAGCCCATTCTTCTTAGCGAGTTTGGCAAGTCTTCAAGGTCATCAGGCTATAGTGTGGAAAAGAGAGATAGTTACTTTCAGAAGTTGTATGATGCCATATATAACAGCTCTAGCAGTGGGGGCTCTTGTGCAGGTGGGCTTTTTTGGCAGCTTATGGCCCAAGGAATGGATGGCTTCCGGGACGGCTATGAAGTTATCTTTGAGGAGAGCCCTTCAACTACCAATGTTATTGATCAACAATCTCACAAAATGTCGAGTCTTGCATAACAGAGAAGCGTTCCCTCCTCAACTAAACAGTCTTTTATAGCCATCACGAATTGTGATGGGTAAATAACAAGGGAAATGGGAGAAATAAAGAAAATGGTAATAAATATAAGAGTAGGTTCAAAGAAAGATGACTTCAAATTCTGAACTCACGATGTATCATTGTTAAGCTTTGGTAATGATACTGTTGCATTAAAAAACTCTTCGTACATCTTACAGAGATAAAACGTTTAGCGATTTTACAGTAGAATTAAAAAAAAAAAGCTCTGATGAATTTTTTATTGCAACTTTTTAACTCGGGTTGGTGTGAAAGAAATTATCGTGGTCATATAAGTCATGGGTGGCTCTAGTTTCAGTTGACTATCTCAGTCTTCATCAGATTTAACCAATTATTAAGTAGGCAAACTAGAAGTGGTAAATCAAAATGATTTTATTTATAGTATAACTTCAAGTCAAGCTGTACACAGCGTATAACTAAATTTAGCTACCATATCTGATTGAAACATTCAATCTTCTATCTATGAGATATTATTAAGTCAGCTTAATTTTTGGCCTACAATAGACTAGTATGCCAAACTCTGACAAACATATTGTGATATAACTATATAAGCATGTGGCCTGTTTAAATCAAATCCTACCTCGCTCATTTCCAGCCCTATAAACCAAAGTGATAGAAAAAGCATGCGCTTTTTATTCTTGTAAGTGGCGGGCTTATGTTCCTTTTATTCAGATGTAATATCCAATTATACAATGATTTTCCGATTATTAACCACCTGGGTGGGAATGACAAGAAGACAATAAACACTATAAATGAATCTAATTGCCCGTGCAACTCTGTAACCATTTCTGTTGAATGATTTTTAAGAAAAAGAATGAATCTGTGAAATAGATGTGCACATTCTTAATTTCGAGGAGGGGAGGTTCAAATTTTGATGCTTGAGCCATTATTTCATGACCGCAGACCTTATTCTGAGCTAAGTTTGAAGCCGTTTGTTATTAACCTCCTATATGAGTCTTTGATGCTCTGTTGTGCTATCACTGTTGATCATTATCGATCATTAAATGATTGTACCGTTGCTTATTACAGAGTCTTTCAACACCACTATGATTCCTGATCGAATATAGAACCCCTCAGAAGGTCTGTCGGCCTCCTGCACATTCTGCACCTCAACACAACTGTCGTTTATAGATCATATGAGGCAACAATGCAAATAAACCAAAGTGCAGTCAAAATAATGATCATACAGTACTCCTGCTGCAATTACATTAGCCACAGGTATTTACTTTAACATCAGTAATCGGGTGTGCAATTGCTGTTTTTTTTTTTTTTTGTCTTTAGTTAAGGATGAACCTGATTGCTTAAGTATAAGGCTCAAATGTATCTTATATTATTATTAACCACTGTATTTTATACATAAAGGACGTGTGCTAACAGGAAAGATTCTACCCTAGCCTGGACGGTATAGAAGTGAAACTAAAAACTAGATAAAGAGCAAGAGTTATGTAATGAATCATACAATCCTTCTCCTCTCTTCACAACTAACATCTCACCCACTAAGTAAAGAAGCCTTTTCCCCCAATTTTTGAAGAAAAAATTCGAAGAAAAGAAAAAATAAGTTGGAAAAAATTGAAAACTTATAGATAACCAGATATTACAACTCACATCTTTATTGGCAATGATCACATTATGTCCAATTCTTGCGTTCTTATCAATTATACAGTTCCTGCAGAAAGGATACATATCCCTGTCAAAATAAACTAGAGTGTATAATTAACCTATAAAATAAACAGAACAGGAAAGAGGAAAACATTTGCAGGGCTCCATGTAAATTATATCATGTCTTTAGAAGAACAATTCTGGAAACAGTAGTGTCGGTCAAGTTAAAATTGTTATAAAATTGGAGCTCCCCCAATCCAATGTCAACATCAAAGAGATAAATTTCGAAAAAACTAAATTTTGAACAGCAAACATAAAGTGAAAATGGAAATGGGATGCTTTCGCCATTTTGTTTATGTGTGTGCACGCATGTATTGAAAGCCAATAGCGTCAATTTAATAATTAGTTTACTTCAGCTCCATGTAAGTTTTCTCATGCACTATGCTGTTTTATGGACTACATTCAAACCTTCCATATTGAAATAAAGCATTTTCAATTTTTCAGGATTCTTACACAATTTTGGTATCTTTCCCTACGCCTATAGGAACATTTCCCTCTGCCAAAAGAGCTGCTATTTCAGCCTCTGCTTGGCAATAGTCAGCCCCTATCATCAAGGTATCCTGTATAATGAATGTGAATGTAACTAATATTTCATCGTGCTGCGTTGAGAGAAGCAGAAAACCATTGCCCATACATTTGACTGATATTAGAGGAAGGAAAATATGAAGACAACAATGAGGAGGAGGATGTGGAAAATATTTTACTCCTGATATAACTCCTGCTATAATTAAGTAGTTCATGAGCTCATAATTAAAAAATGAGTTTTTGTTAAAATAGTATATCAATTTATTTAATTAATATTTCTTTACATCCGCTGGACCATGGAATTTGGAGATATTAGGTTACGGGATAGAAATTTACTTATCAATTTGCTGCCCCTTGATGCTTGTCTCACGATAGAGATTGTTTTCGCATTAACTTATGTTGCTTTGCAGCTTCATGTCTTAAATGAAGTGGTTATTAAAAAATAAAAAGAAATCTAGAAAGATTACCATTGGCTGCACTCCAGAATCCAGTCTTGAGCGAACTCCCACAATGGAATGTTCAACATTGCACTCCCTTAAAAAGCAACCATCTGAAATCAAAGAATTCATAACCTACAATTGAAGTTATTGCACAATCTCATTAGGCCCCATAGGATCATAAAAATATCAATTAGGCGAAATAAATTTTCCAGTTATACCTGGCACTTCTCCATTATAGTTGGTGGTAGGAACCGAGGATTGGTAAAGATTGGGTTTGATTGATCATACAACTGAAACTTGGGCGGCTTCAACATGGAGGAAAAGAAAAATGCAGCTTATAAAAACTTATTTGGACGAAGGTTGCTGACTGATTACAATTCATATCTATAATTATTAAATACTAAAAATTCTACCTGATCCATAAGGGCCAAGTTGGCATCAAAAAAAGATTTTATAGTACCAATATCTTCCCAGTAACCGCTGAAAAGATATGCCTGTGATTAAAAAGGGTTGATGATTAAAAGTAAAAACTGAATATGATAGCTCAACACATTCACCAAAAACTACATTGGCAGGATCTATTTGGCATTACCGTAAACGCCATAGGTGAAAGATTTACGATACTGAGTATTTTTCACTTTGAAAAACTACCTGAACTTTAAAATCTTGTGCGGCCATCGGAATGACCTCAGAGCCAAAATCATTTGCATTAGGGTAACGGCCCCTGAAAATTGGCATTAAAATGAAATTTATGCCACATTTCTGAGTTAAACACCAAAATCTCTCATATGCCATCTGAAGCTTTCTATCTTTGACAGTATAGTGCATAAACTATCAGCAATCAGCAATGCACTGTTAAAAAGTAATAAAAGCATGAGAGAAGGAGGGGGGGAATTGTTCCCTTCCTATTATCCCCTTCCTCAACTTAAATTTTAAAACAAGGGAAACCATTCCCTTTTCAAACCCCTCATTACCCCTGATCCAAACATACCTTGAGGGAAGGACATTAATGACTGACTTACTGCACTCCTATCATGAATCACTTCCAAGTTCCAAAATTGATACATTTACCAAACCATTGAGGAAAAATAACCAGTAAGGGTAAAACAAAAACGGGCCAAAGAAACTAAATTACCTGAGAAGGTTTAGCAGAACATCTGTTTTAAACAAATATACACCCATTGATGCAATATATGGGAATTTCCTTGCTTCTTGAGTTGATAGTCCGAGAACTGTTGTATCTATATGCTATGAAAACAAACATTTTCATTCAGAGACAGGTGACTCCAGATTGACAACCAGAGATAGTAGATCTTCATTCAATCTTTTAAGAGGAAATCGAAAGAGTAACAACCATAGATCTCAACAATTTGCCATTGGGTTTTTCCAGGAACTGGCGTATCCGTCCTGTTTCATCAATCTTCACCAATCCAAAATCAGAGGCACGACTGCAGGAAAAAACATGTAAATATTTAAGAAACTGGATGTTCACAGTGGAAATGGTAAATAATATGTCTTTGAAGAAACTTAACTCATAATACCTATCATCCACTGGGAGACAAGATATGGATATATCAGCACATGAATTAATGTGTTTCTGCAGATGATAAAAGATCAGTTGCCATGTAATAGAAGACATTGTGATAGTGGATCAGCTAAAAAATTAACCCAAGTTGACAGCTAATACCAAACTTCACAAAATCCATGTAGTCCAACCGATAGAGCTGAACACCACACAATATCAGGATGTTCTCTATGTTTTTATGCTCAGCATCCTACTCCATTTCCAGAAAATCAATCAGTGTTTTTAATATATGAAAAAAGATAAACCCCTTGCCACTCAATCATACAACGCCCGTGTCTTTGGCAATCCTATTCTACTTGTTGACAAAAGGACTATCCCACCAAAGCAAGCAATTTCATGAACAGAAAAAAGAACAGAGAAAACTTATGGCATACCTCAAACAACCAAAGAAATTGTCTTACAGCATCTGCCGTACCCTGAAACCACTTCTTTCCTGATTCGCCAGGTGTTTGATTTGCTGCCAATACCTGCCATAACAAACTTTTAGTCAGTGTATACCATTTCAACAAGCGTCTAGCTTGAGGCAAGATTCAAAGAAAGGTCCAAGAAAAAAATATAGACATAAACAATAGGTATACCTCAACAAATCCACCCCCAAAGTTTATGCCACTGCTCAAATTATAAGTTTGAGCTATGTGGTGATTGAGGGACCGAGAATTAAATTGGGTAAGGATGTAAATTTTATTAATTCCACTGTTAATGCAATTACTCATTGGTATATCTATTAGCCTATCGCATCCGCCAATAGGTACCTGAGCAGCCCATGAAGAACATAAGAAAACGCACAGATTAGTCAATCCAGACATAGCCTATAACAATGGAAGAGAGATATCTATAAATCAAACAGCCTACAGCAGGTTTAGCCCTTCTTTGAGTTAGGGGGAAAAGACGAGTTCCAGCTCCACCACCTAATATGATAGATGCAACAGTCTTTGGGTCCGCTTCTGGTCCTGCTAGTACTGGGGATTGGAGGGCCTGGAAAGTAATTTTTATCTTGTTAGACATTTTTAGCAACAACAAAGCTGATAATAACAGTAAGTGACTAAACCTTTTAGAAAAATTGTTTCAAAAAGACATATTATATGAAGAACAGAAAACGCAACAACAGCCAACCAATTAAAATTTAATCAGTAATGAGTGATAAAGTCAAGATTAGCAAGGATAAACAAGTTAAGACTTTCAAAGGAAATATGCAATATATTGTAACAATACACACTAACACAAGTTAAGAAGCAGAAGGGAAGTGAAGTTACCATAAAATCATGACCAACATCTGCAAGAGTGGAAGTAGCCAGAAATCTTTTTGTTGTCCTTTTCTGGGTAACACTGAAGAACTTTCCTAATGGAAAACAAGATGCTGCATTCTTCGAATGCACCACGTTCACTTTGCTAACAGAGAATGATGAAGATAGAAGCCTGTCATGGTGGAGTGACGGCATCTTTGAGCCCAGCGACATGGGAATTCCAAGTGATTCGCTTACCATCATTTCTTAATTGGCATATACTAGGACAACTGTCTTATTGAGTTGAAAATTGGCCCTCAAGAATTAAGTTAAAAAAGAATGCCTTATTTGCTGCTTCTATGAAGCAGTTCACTAAAAGGTTATTTAAGCATAAGCACGAAATGACAGAGAGCTTACTCAACTAGATTAAACAAAAAACAAAAAAATGACTGAATAAACACCAGATCACATCAAAACTTTGCAAATGCTTTCCAACTATTAAATCATCCATAAAAGCTAAGGAAAAGTATTTAGGTGGGTATAAAAACAATACAATACTTCTGTTTGAGCAATCGACAAGAAAAAAGAAAAAATATAGCAGCAGCATATGATGGGTTGTCCATGTTGTTGCATTTTTATTTAAAGAAATAAAGCAAGGTGGGTTTACCTCAAGGTGGAGCAAGGAATAGCTTAATAGCGCAAAACCAGCATGGAAGCGCTTTTCTTCAATAAATTCTGATAATCTCTTACACTAACCTAATGCAGTTTCTAATATTCTCTGCAGCTTCACGGTAAAAGTCACAGCCGCATCCTAACTGGCTAATTCTAAAGTAAGACTTTGTCCGAAACCTACGCTGTTTCCCTCTAACTAAATTACCCTTCAAGGTATTCATACTTTTCAAATCAAATGGCATTTCTTATGTCAGAAGGGTGCTCATCAAGCCATCGCTCATCACGAAACTCGTGATTTCCCACTTTGTATTATAATTTGTTCTCTTCCAAAATTCCAGATTCTCCCTCTTAAGGGAGATACAAACAGCAAATGGACGTTATTATTCTGAAGGGATCTAAGTTCTGCTTATCAAATGGTTCTCAAGTTCGATCAATGCAGCATCTTGCATTCCTGACAAGTGACAATGTTAAATACTAGCCGTTTGCGCATATTATTTAGTCGGTGGGTGCTTCTTACTTGTTAAGGTAGGCATTTATCAGTCGCAAAACTTTTCCCTGTTCTTGTAGAGAACGGGCTCTGTTTATATGTTCTGTTCCTTTCAAGGTAGCTAGTAGGATGCTTGCGACTTATCTCAGCTTCATGTCTATTTTTCCACTTCATCTCTATCCAATTTATTTTGGCCTTTACTGCATCACAGGAAGCACATAAACATTCGTTGAAGTCTGATACAAGAATACGGGTGGCAATCTTAGATCAATCACCCTTCCATCCACCGCTTT
>JASKGM010000001.1:13098130-13114797 GCA_034509205.1 Ceratonia siliqua | reverse complement strand
TGACAACTACATTTAGTGACGACATTTATAAGTCGTCACAAAAAACCTTGTTTTAGTGACGACTTTTAAGTTCGTCATAGAAAAGTCGCCACTAAAAGTCAAATTTCTTGTAGTGAGTAATGCCACCAACTGCTGTAATCATAAGTTCTGCACATAAGGCCAAGCAAAGGTAGCCAAGGCAATGTATATATATATATATTTATGAAGTACATGATGAGATGCAATGCAAGGAATCATGCACTTTCAATAGTTGACTACTTAATCCTAACACTTTATGTGGATATCTTCATTTTATGGATTATCATTTAAATTGTTATTTTACGTGTAATGTACTTGTAGTTGTATTTTTACAATTGAATTATTGTTGTGTTTACTTTTGGCAGTGAATAAAAGTGTTTTCATTTAGTACATGAAAATGTTCGTTGAATTTAGGTATTGGATATTAGGTATTTAGGATACCCAATAAACCGTTAGTTAATATGTAATATGTAATATTTTATTTTTGGGTATTTATGATATTAGATATCAGGTATATTATATATTTGATATCCAATTATCCAGTATCCAAGATTTAATGTTTTTTATTTTAGATATTTTAAATATTTAAGTATCCGATGTTTTCGGATACAAATATTAAGAATGTTATTTTTTTATATCGTATAATACATAACTAAACATTTTGCAACTTACCTTGTTTATTATTTTGCTTCTTCCAACTTACCCTTTTTAGTTGGTCTTTCTATTGTGGGTCATTCAATTTTGTTTTTAAGATCCCAACAACTTAAAGAACACTAGAAACGTTGTCCACTCGCAATCCAATAATTTTGTCTTGGTTTTTGAGTAGCAAAAACCAGGTGATCACCATATGGTAGCTCGCGCCCACGCTCTCCAGTTCATTTTTGGATGTACAATTTCATTATAAATTCTATTTTTGGTCTCGCAAGCTGCACACAACATTAACTTATTATTCTACTATTCCCCCCTTCACGTGTTTCACGAATTGGTAAACTCACTTAGTCACTTTCCTCCTCCCTTCCCCATTTCTTATGCCATATGTTATTCTTCTATTCTACTTTTTTTTTAAGATAAAAATGGAGAACATTATTAGGAGGTACTATTAAGAATATTGTATTTATTAGTTTATAAAAATTAGATCAGTCGTCAACCTAGAAATCGATGACCTGCCATTAGACTAGTCTATTGATCCATAAAATTTGATTAACAAAAAATTGGTGAAACAATCAAAACCAATCAAAACTAACTAAAAATTAGTGAACTGAACTGGGTTAATTGTTTTCTATTTCTTTTTATTTTTCATTTTTTTTATTAAAATGATGTTGTTTTAACATTATTTTATATGAATTTTTGAGTTCAAAATAATATCATTTTAAATATAAAATATAATACATGTTTTATTTATCTTTCTATATTTATTTTATATATATTTAAGTAGTGTTATAAGAATGTCGATTGGTAAGATTGAAAAAACTATGAATCGATTCCCTAAAAAATGGGGGTACAAAATATCGATAAAAAATTGCCAAATTGATGTTGATCTGGTAAAAACCGAGAGAAACAAGCAAGTCAGTGGTTCCTCCATTTCTTGAGTTTTCCCATCTCCATTGGATATGGAAGAAGAAGATCTCCCGCCTTCTCGATGATGGATCTAGAAGAAAAAGACACTATAGAAGAAGAAGATGACGAAATTGGACAGCTGATCTAGAAGAAGAAGATGACAGATTTGGAAGAAGAAGAAGAAGATCGTCGGTTCCTTATGTACTGTTAGGGAAGGAAGGTGCAATGCTCTAGGCAAAGAAGGGATCTTCAGCAGAATGGCGGAACCTTTCCCGATCAGTCATGAGCGACCAACAATATAGTAATAAGGAAGTGAAGAGATGGAGAGACGAGGGTCCGCTTAAGGAAGGAGGAGGAGAAAACTCTGAAGAGGCTACGAAAGTCATTTTTAACTTTGCAATATAGAGAATGCCATAATAAGCAAAAAGTATGCATCATTAATGGAATAAGAATAAAAGAAAGAGAAGAAAGAACAGAGGGAAGCGCTTCTAATGGATAAAAAAAAAATGGAAGAAACGAATCGAAAGACTTTGTCATCTTGAGAGGTGAAAGCATTAAATGTTACTTTCGTTTTGAAAATTAAATAAAAAATAGAGAGAAAATAAAATATATTTTTTAGTTTTACTTTTATAAGAAATATAATATAGAAATACAAATTTTTATAAAATAGTTTTTTATAAATATTAATTTTAATGTGACCAAATTTTAGATTTTACCCTCTAAATGATGTTTCAAGTATATTCCTATTTATTATAATATTAGTTGATTATTTTAACTTTAATTAATTTGTTTATTTAATTATTAATTATTATATATATAACATATTATAATATATAATATATAAATTAAAAATTAAAAATATATTTTTCCATTCACACCGAATCAAACCAATGTGCTATTTTTATCAGTCTAATTGTTTCAACATTGTATTCAAGTGATTTAATAATATATTTTATATATTAGTTTGTATTTAGTTATTCATATTAAATTATTAATTTTTTTATATTATAATGTTATATAATATAAAATTAAAAAATATTTTTTTATTATCATGGTTAGACCCGTGAATAAATCACTATCTCAGCCAATTTAATTATAGTCTAATTTTTAAAATATTAATATTTAAAGACAATTTTTCCTGACCTTAAAAATTTTGTTTGGTGCTAAGAATACTATATAAAAAACATTATACTTTTGGCAGCGAAATAGATATTTTAATGCCAAGAAGTATTGTTTACAAATGCAAGACTTGCAAAGACACTAATAAATAAATTTTCTCATAAACATATTAAAACGGCAATGAGCAAAAAATTTTAAAAGCAGAAGGGTAAATGCTGAACTATTATTTGACTTAAAATTAAGAGTCAATTAACTAGTTGGTTCATCAAAATATTAAGTTTGTTCATAAAAAAATTTAAGTGTACACCAATTTAGTTCTTTAAATGTATTTTATATTATTTTAATATTCAACCCATAATATTTATGACTCCAATGCTTTGCGTAGGCTATTAACTTATTATATCATCAAATTAAAGTGTTAATATAAAAATAAGATGTCGCTAACATTATTAGGTGAAAAAAAAAAACTGAATTTTAACTAAACTTGATGATGAAGGAATTTAATGCTGTTAAATATTCAAGCGACATTAAAAATATTTTGGAAACTACTTAATCTTTTAAACATAAAGAGAGTAGTATTATTCAAAGATAAATTTACTAATTCTGGTGCTTTAACTTTTCAATCTTTCGTTGGATTATTTGGGTTTTGAATAATTAAAAACAGATAAGGACAGAAGTAACCAAAACTTATAAACAATCGCTCTTCTCTATACATGTTGATAATTTTTCATAATACAAATTAAATTATATGTTTATTATTATTTTTAAATTCCAAAACAGAAAACCTTGACAAAAATTACTCATGCTAGCTTAGAAACAATGCAAACAATTACTTTAAAAATTAATTTAAATATATATTTAAATATTAGTTACTAAATTTCATGTTATAAATATTGGAGTCTTGGGTCTTATATTTTTATAATTTAAGGTAAATTACTTTAATTTTATTTAATAATATAATACTTAACAATATTATTATTTTTAAAATAATATTTAATTTATTTATGAATGTGTATAAAAATTAATTAATTTTTTATTTTTATAAAAAATTAATTATTATTTAAAAAATAATAAATATTATATTACTAAATTTGATGTTAAGATAATGTACCTATATTCACTTGATTAATTTTTTTGAAATTTAAAATATTTTTGATAATGTACCTATGAATCCGTCTGCGTTGGTGAACCAAAAGTCTGCGCCAAAGTCAAGGTTTGACTCTTGCAAGTTGCCTCTGCAATAACGCCGGCGCGGAAAGCAGAGAAACAAACAAAGCAAAACTTGCTGAAATGCTTATCTACTGTCCACCTCAACTAATTCTAGCCGACAAATGACGTCACCACATCTGCTGTCGCCGGCGGCAACAGCGGCTTCTGCCATAGAATCCATCAACCGTTCATTTTCCGAGCTCTGCGACCACCACCACCACTCATTCGAGAACCCCCGACGATTCTCGGGCTTGGCCCAGCGACTTCAGCTTGTCCTCAACCAGTTACTCCTATCGTTGCAATCACCATCGCCGGAGAGCCTCCCAACGTCAGTGCAGACCGCCCTGAAAGGAATGTCCGGTGATCTGTTAAAAGCTGCAGAAATTGTCTCCATTTATGAGAAAAGTAGCAAGATATTCGTGTTAATCAACTGCAACTCCCTCTGCTCGTCCCTTCGAGAGCGCACTGTCTCCATAGGAGGATGGCTCACTTTGTTCGATTCGGCACTTCAAGATTACCCTGACGTCCGCAAGAAGGCCTCTGACCTCTCCAGAGACATGAAGCTCGCACAGTTCAGAGTAAATAGTCCATTGATTTACTGTTTACTTATCTATGGTAATCCAGCTTTGTCTATTATAATTTCGCAAATGTGTTTGAATATAGGTCTCAGAGAACGAAGAAAGAGTGCAATGTACGCTGGAAAAGGAGGGGCAAGGAAGACAGGCAAGCAAAGCCGTGCAGAGTGCTATTGTCATGGATTTGGCTCGGGCTTTGGGGATTGACCCAGATGATCAGGCAGAGTTGTCTAACCAAATAAAACTCTTCAAGAATGATCTCCTGCGCTCAAATACTGTATCGGAGCGGCGGATTTTAGTTTCCTTAGAAAGGATTTGGAATAACTGGTCTATTGAACCTAGTATTATGACTCGGAATTTGGATTTCGACCTTGAAGAAGATGCCCCTATTTCTCCCTTCAAAAATTTTCTTTGCCCACTGACCAAGGAAGTGATGAAGGATCCTGTGGTGCTGGAATCGTCTCAGACCTATGAACGGACTGCTATTGAGTACTGGTTTGAGAGGTGTATAGAGGATGGCCGTGATCCAACTTGTCCTGTCACAGGGAAGTTTCTCAAGTCCTTGGAGCTGAAACCCAATATTGGATTGGCAGGGGCAATTGAAGAGTGGGTTAACAGGATTGTTGAGTATCAAGTCAAATCTGCGATGGATCATTTGACGGAGGAACCACTGTCCATTGATCAAGTTGAGCTAGCGCTGGATAAAATTTACAAGGTTTCAGAAGAGCATCCCACTAGCAGATATATAATCAGGAATACTGGCATTGTACTGCTGATAGTGAAGGTGCTTAGTAATAGCTCAAAAATTATTGGATCACGTTTGAGAAGCAAGGCTTTAATGACTTTAGTTAGCATGGCTAACGATGAAGAAAGCAGGGTCAGGTTTATTTTATTGCATTTTATTTTACATTTTGAAAATTTTTATATTTATTATTTTCTCAATAAATTAATGAAAAAAACTATATTCATTTCCCAAAATTTCGAATTGGTAATTTAAGGTATTATAGAGGAATACCATAAGTGCTTTAAAACTTTTATAAATAAAATCAACTATGGATAGAAGTACCGCATATATCCTCTGTTAAAATAATATTTGCCCACTTTTTATTTTTCTTTAAAAAATGGAAAGAATATTAGAATTTTTATACTTCAGATAGCTACCTACTTATCATAATTTCATAATTTTTATAATGTTAATAATAAAAGTTGAGAATAAAGGAGTTCCAAAAAGTAACTACACTATAACCATAACTTCCTCCTTAGGCTAAGATTAATACGTGAGAGACAGCATGAGACCAAACCTCAGCCCGAGACTTATATTAGTATGTATAGGTTATGCTTTCTACTTTTTTTTCTACGTATCAGATACCGAGTGCTTCAGATTTATGCTATTGTGGGTCAAAGCCAACAAAATTTGTTTCACTTGGGTGCAATTTCCATATACAACTAGCTTGTAAGTTAGAGATATGGAAATATGCATAGTAAATTAAATCAAACTACTTCAATGAGTTCTATCCATTACGATGTAATATATGACTGTTGGGGAAGTGAGAAGCAAACAAAATCATAACAAATATGGATATGATGAGATGAGAGTATCTAAAGTGTCCAAGTTCTATATGAGGTGTTGGTCATTTCTGATACAAGAGTTCAACATACGTTGGACATGGACATAACTACTTTCTTGAACTATCCCTGCTTCATATTCGCAAGTATTGTCTGCTGTTCTTATTGTAATTTCTATTTTGAATTTTCCTATGAATTGTTTCTTGCTGAAATGTCCGTTTCCATTTTTTTTTCTGTGGAAAACAGAGTTATGAATTTGCTTGTTGCACAACTCCTTAGGTGCTATTATCAATGACAAATATAAGTTATCCAAAAAACAGCTGGACGAGAAGGAATTATTTTCAAAGTATCACTTCTGCAGGATATAATAATTATATAATAATTGTTACACTAACTCCACTATTTTTTGTCATACTATTTTCCTTGGTTTTTGACACATATACAACAGTTTCTGATGTGAAGTTTTATGTATCTCCAGAAAATAATGCTTGAAGGGGGTATCACTAGATTGGCTGTACATAGTCTTATTGGGAGCTCGGAGAAAGAGAGAGAGTATGCTGTCAAGTTATTACTAGAGTTCTCCAGTGATGAAGCTTGTAGCATAAGAATTGCATCAGAGAAAGGAGCATTAGTTCTTCTCTCCAGTATAGCAGGAAATCTGGAGTATCCTGCTTTGTCCAATTTAGCTGAGGAAGTCTTAAGGCAGATGGAGAGGGTGGAGGATAATGTGCAACGTTTAGCAGCAGCTGGAAGATTTGAACCTTTACTTTCACGGTTACGTGATGGTATGTAATCTTCTAGTTTCTGTTTTTTCTACCTGAGAAAAATTTAAGTTATGATGGAGTAGATGCTGACGATTATAAATAAACTTCTTAAGGCATCTGCTTCTACAGAAAGCAATAAAATACCAGCCAAATAAATGATTCTTCGGAGACATTTACTTTATTCTATTGACTGAATGTAGAGCCCCCAAAATAGTATGATGGTGATGTATGCACATGGTTTTTGGTAAGCTTTTAAAGTTAAATATATTAAATTAGAATTTGGGTAAATTCTGGGGCAGGTTCTGATGATGTAAAAATAGAGATGGCTTCTCTGGTCGGAAGGATGACCTTGACAAATAGCAGTAAAGAACAAATAGCAAGGCAAAGTGCTGGAGTACTTGTTGAACTGCTGTCAAAGCCAGAAGGAAAGGGGCCAAGTTTGCAAGCATTATATAACTTGTCAGGATTGGATGACAACGCAACCATCCTTGTTGAGTCTCCAGTCTTTCCATCTCTCATAGAAGTTCTTTTTGACGACCAGGATCCTTCATATGAGTTGAAAACTTTAGCTGCTTCAACAATTGCAAATGTAGTATCAAAGCCAGGGCGTTGGGAATTAGCATCTGCTGACAAGAAGGGGAATTCAATACAGTCAGAAAATATTGTTTTCAGACTTTTGAAACTTTTAAACTCTGTGTCCTCTCAGTATCAAGTACCTGTTCTTCGTATTCTTTGTGGAATTACATCATCTCCCCAGGCATCAGGTAATTTCTAGTCAACTAGCTTATAATGATATAATAGCATAATTATATTCCAGTATTTTATCATGTGACATGTCTTTGTTAATAATTTCGTGTACTCCATGTTGTACTCTTTACTTTACCTTCGAGCAGTTAAGAGATTCAGAGGATGCTGCTGTAATGCAATAAACTAATAAAGTGAGAATGCTTGCATCCTATACATAAGAAAGTTTTCTAATTTTCTCTAAGAGCAAAATACACAGGCTGTTCAGTTCAACCTATATAGAAGTTAAATTCCAGAGACTATCACTGAAAGGAAGCCATTCTTGCAATTTTAAAGTAGTGCATACTTTTTTATATCGTTCAAAATAAACTTCCTCTTGATTTGGCATGATGCCAATGTTGCTATAGTGAGTTATTAGGCTTTTATGGTGGTACAATTTCATGTTTTCAAGTTACACAAATATCATTACAGCTAAAGTTACAACAACTCCAAATCTGAAAGGCCCAGTCGAGAGTTTCCGTTTCTTTTAATTAAATATTAAACTTTCTTGTTTTTATTTTTCTTCTTTTTCACCTATATCTAGATGGATGATCTTAGGAATTTTTTAGTTTAAGTTAAATTTATTGGGTGTTACAGTTAAGCAAAATGGTGTAAGTGGAGGCTGCCCTGCTTCTATGGTGGAAACTGGGAATTATTGCATTATATAGTTGTGCGCAATTTAAAGATCTGTCTCTATATTGACCTGTATTGCATGGTCATGATATTTATTTATTTATTGTTTTTATTAACAGAGTTAGTAGCCTTGCATATAAAGTCTGGGGATGGCTTTAGAACGGTCATACCATTTCTTGAACATGTTGAAGTCGAACTCAGAATATATGCTTTCAAGCTTACGAGAGTGTTATCTGAATGGTTCAGTCAAGATCTAGGAAATGAGCTGAGACTTTCTAACAAGCTTACCATACTCAAAGAAAAACTGTTAGATAACCAATCTACAGAGGAAGAGAGATCAAATGCAGCATGTATACTTGCCAACCTTTCCCTCTCAGAAAATGAAGTCAAGTCACTTTTAGGAGGTGATTTCGTGGGATGGATTGTCATTACTCTCAAGAACCAGAGGCGCAGCTCCAATGCAAGGATTTCGCAGACTGCATCAGGCATGCTAGAAGGTCTTCTTGGTCTCTTACTTCACTTCACAAGGAGCCTTGATCAGCAAACTCTTACGGTTGTTAAAGAAAACCGTCTTATGACCAATTTCTGTGAACAGCTGGATTATACTTCCAAACCAAAGGTAAAAAGACTTGCTGCCTTTGGATTGAAAAACTTATCAGAAATTGGAAGGTCATTTATTACTAGGGAATCTGAACCGCCAGCTCCTAGTGGGTTTTGCTCTTCCTTGGTGTTCATGTGTGGGAGGACCTCTGCTCAGTCTTCCACTTGTCCCATTCACAACAGTACCTGTGAGGAAGATAGTCAGCTGTGCCTGTTCAAGAGCAACTGTATCAAGCCCCTGGTTGATCTCCTCAATGATAATGACACTAGTGTTCAAGTTGCTTCAGTGGAAGCACTTTCTACTCTAGTATTAGATTATACGTCTAACAGTTTCAAGAGAGCAGTTGATGAGCTTGAGCACCTAGGTGTGGTTGATTCTGTGATCACTCTTTTCACAGAGGTTAGATCTGGGGAGCTTCAAGAGAAGACAATTTGGATCATAGAGAAAATATTGAGAGTGGAAAATCACACCCATCCGCACTCACTTAATCAGTCTCTTGTAAGGGGCTTGGTTGAAGCTTTCAAGCACGGGAATGCCAACACCAAGAGGGATGCTCAAGATGCTCTAACCCACCTAAAGCAAATATCAGCTGTTAGTGGGAAGACATCAAGTCAAACTCAAGCATGGAGGTAGCTAGAATGGTAATGTTTGCCCCCATTTATAATTCTGTACAATCAAACATTAATCTCACCCCATCATATAGAAGTCAGAAGAGCTAATTGGCTTGCATAATTGTAAAAATCAACATTTTAATACCAAGGCTACAACAAAAACTGATTACCGTTGCAAGCAAGAAATTGATCGACAAATATTTACTTTTTGTGGCCACGTGTTTTTGATATATTGGGACTCTTTACAACTCCCTTTAATATCTCCTTATATAAAGAACTTCAAGGACTTTTCTTAATACATTGCGATTAATGAGATTACTTGAATTAGATAGTGATGTAAATATCTGATTTTGTTCAGATAATTTTTTAAAAAATAATAATAAAAAGAAACAAATAAAATTTTTTTAAGGAAGGCACAAAAATATAAATAAATAATCAATAAATATATAAAAATAAATAAATAAACAAGAAAAGTGTTACAAAATGAAAGAGAAAATAAAAAAAATTGAAAAGACCAAAATTAATAAAAAAGAGAAGAAATAATTATAAAAAAAAAGAAGAAAAAAAGAAGAAGCCCAATTTCCTTCTTTTTATTTGACCAACAATCCAACCCATTTTTTTTTTTTTTTAGATTAAAGCCTTAAGCCCAACTCCATCATCCTTAAGCCAATACCACCAACCCAATGACCAAGCCTTTGCAGCCCATTACCATCAGCTCCAACCCAATCCATGACCTAATAACCCACCTTCACTTTAAACCTAATTCCTACCATTTTGTTGCAATGAAACCCTAGCTGCTATTCCAATCCTCCTCACCTTTGCTCATTTTTTGCTTTGATTCAAGCTTCTGTTCCTCAGTACCTCGTGACAACCCATCACGCGCGCTGCCACTCTGCACTTTTACCTCTTTCTCTTTGGTTCCCCCCTCTGCCAAGCCTTTTCCCGGTTATCTCTCGCGCTTGATTGGTGTAGACATGCCCTACTCTAATTTCCTCTTCTTTTTTCCTTCACTTGGTAATTGGTAAGTGCATATTTTGTCATGTTTTTATGATAATTCTCTTGCATTTAATTGCTTTGTTATTAATTTTATTGTGTTCTTAGCTTAGTTTTATGTTTTGTAGTGGATATGCATTTATGTGAAGAAGTGACTCATGTTAGCATGCTTTGGAGTATTATAAAAGCAATTATTTAGGGGGAAATAACTCAAAATTGTATAATTTCGGACGAAAGTTAGAGAGTCCAATGCCCTAGTGCCCATCCTTAGGCGCTGCGGCGCTTAAATTTGAAGAAAAATTGTTCCAGACCTGAGAGTTCAACGCCCCAGCGCTCCAAGACCTTGTCGCGGCGCCCAAAACATGAAGAAATTCACCGAGGGCTCATGGCCACGGTGCTGGAAAGTCAACGTTTCGGACGAAAGTTAGAGAGTCCAATGCCCTAGTGCCCATCCTTAGGCGTCGCAGCGCTCAAATTTGAAGAAAATTTGTTCCAGACCCGAGAGTTCAACGACCCAGCGCTCCAAGACCTTGTCGCGGCGCCCAAAACACGAAGAAATTCACATAGGGCTCATGGCCGTGGTGCTAGAAAGTCAACGTTGTAGCTTGGGCCACCAGCAAGGTGGGAGCTGCGGTGCTAGATTGCCATGGCTGTGGCGCCCAAGTATAAATGCCCAAATTCAGAACTTAGGGCTGAGCCTTGTGGTGCTACGAAGCCCAGACTGCAGTCCCCACGCGTGCTGATTCACTTTAAAAACTCGATTTTCACTTCATTTACCGATTCTAACATTTGGGAAAAAACAAAGAAGGCTTAGAAAAGACCAGGATAGTAACAGGAAGGCTGGAGGAAGTGAATTTAGAGAAGATTCAATCATTTGGAAGTCTTCAAAGAGTTATCTCTTTACATTTTCTTCATTATTCTTGTATTTTCTATAGTTTTCATGGATTGTATTATTGTAATGAGTCATTTTCTAATGTTAGAAAGCTAAACCCCTTTGGTTGAGGGTGAGCTCAATGCCTTGGACATGATTTTGTGATTTTATTGATTGGTGATGTATTCAACTTTTCTTGAATGGTTGTTTATGTTCTTCCACTTGATTTGTTCATGATTATTGCTTGGTTTTGTTTGGGTGGCCAGCTAAATGAACTAGGTAATCATCTAATACTAGGATAGAGGATTGAATACATAATAGTTTGATTCTCTTATTCATAAGTAGCATTTTGTAATGATTAGGGATGTTCAAATCCTTGAAAGCTATGATGTGGAGCATAACATAGGTTAAATAATCCAAGCTTTTGAGATTGTTGCCTAGATTAACCTATATTTCTCACCTTAATGCTTTCATTGGATTAAATCTAGGAATCTTTTGTTAGGCTATTCATTGGATAGGGAGTAAGTAGGGAACATTCTTCTATTTACCGAATAACTAAGGAAAGATTGGGATAGTAGAGCTTGTTGTTATCTATGGTTAGTAGTCAGGATAGAGAGTTGAAAACATTATCATGTTTATAATTATAATGAGTGATTGTCTATGATCATTTGCTATTGTCCAATGGAAAAGAGTGAATCCTCAACTATAGTCCTCGTCTTATTCTAATTTTCTTGTTGCTTTTATGTCCTTTTATCTAATTGTTCTTACTCGTTTTCATCTTTACTCTAAGTACTTTGTTCTCACCAACCCTTACATTTACATTTCAAGCATCAATTTATTAATTTACTTAGTAATTAATCAACTAAACCAATCCTATGTGAGAAAACAACCATTACTCATAAAAACAAAATATACTTACCACCATACTACAAGGAGATTTATATTTTAGTTGTGTTTCCAACTTGAAGGACTTTCAAATTGTGGCTTTGTTTCCGAGGTTTAGAGTTCAACTTGGATACACATCAAAATTTGGTGCTGTATCGTTGGGGATTGATCATTTAATTGATCATGTACTTTGTTATTATCTTTAATTCTTTAATTCTTTATTTGTTTGTTTATTTCTTTATTTCTTTCATTCAGGTGTATGTCCGAAGAAGACATTGATTTGCGACTCCGAAGAATCAGAGGGTATTGTACAAGTCATCAGTTTGCAAGATATCCAATTTTGCTTATGCACCACTCCATCCCACCTTTTAAACCTGATTCTGAGGTCCCTGCTGATCTTGAAGTTCATATTGCATCAGCTTTGCAATTAGTTTCATCTGAAACTTTTGAGCAAATTGCAATAGAGGGAAATAACAAGACTCTAAAATGGTTGGGAGCCCCATTGTTAGATCAACAATCGATGTGTATACAGTGTCTTGAACATAAGGTGGCTTGTGAGCTTAAATCAAGACTAATCCACCTCCTACCAAAATTTCATGGTTTGGCAAGAGAGAACCAAAACATGCACCTTGAGGAGTTTGAAGTAGATTGTTATGGGATGAAACCGCAGGGCGTATCGCTTGAGCAAATTCAATTAAGAGGTTTCCCTTTCTCATTAGCAGATTTAGCCAAGGAATGACTCTACTACCTTCCATCAGGAACGGTAAATACCTGAACTGAAATAAAGATTTTGTTCCTTGAGAGGTATTTTCCTGCATCAAAAGCTTCCTATATTAGGAAAAACATTTGTGGAATAAAACAGTTTAGTGGATAATCACTCTAAGTATTGGGAACATTTCAAGAAGTTGTAGATGACATGCTCTAACCATCAAATAAGTGAATAACTCCTGATCCAATATTTCTATAAAGGACTTGTACTTCCAAATAGAAGTATGATAGATGCTACAAGTGGAGGTGTGCTAGCAAATTAAACACCTGAGGTTGCAAGATATCTTATAGCAAACATTGCAGCTAATTCTAGGCAGTTCAACACCTGAGACAATATGCCTACCCAACAAGTCAATAGAGCTCAAACATCTTTCAGTGAGCAACAAATGAATCAACTTGCTTCAATGGTGAGTAGAATGACAAGAAAGAACACACAACATGTGTATTAGTGTGGAATTTGTTATACATAAGGCCATCCAATGGATATGTGTCTCTCATTACAAGAAGGAAGCTAAGAACAAGTCAATGTCTTAGGAAACTTTCAAGGGCATTAGATAAAATATAATCTCTATTCCAGTACCTATAATCCAAGGTGGAGAGATAACCCAAATTTTAGTTATGGGGGCAATCAGCTAGTTGCAACATATTCAAGGCCGCTAAGTTTTCAAGCAAGACCACAGCAATCATACCAAGTGAGACCTCTAATGGCTCCTTAGACATCTGAAGCATCAATAAAGGATCTTGTGGAAACCCTTGCTTCCAACATTATCCAGTTTCAACAGGAGTCCATGTAGTTTTAGTAAGAAGAAAGGACATGTATCCAGAACTTCGAAAGCCAAATGGGACAATTAGCGGCGATTGTAAGTTGTTTGGAATCCCAAGGTTCAGGAAAACTGCTCTCACAAACTGAGAGAAATCAGAGGGAAAATGCTAGTATAGTAGAAGTGGTAGGGAGATTGAATGCCCAACTATTGTATTGAAATATGAGATGAACCAAGAAAGAACATCCATGAACAATGAAAACACCTATATGCCTTTTTCACCTACTCAAGAATCATCATCTACCAAGGTTGATCCAAAGTCATAACTCCCTACTCCTTCATATGTGACAAAACCTCAATTTCCTTATTGTTTTGCAAAGAACAAAAAAAAGGAACAAGAGAGGGAGAAAAGTTGAGGTTAAGTTACCTCTTCTTGAAGCCATCAAGCAATTACCTAGATATGCAAAATTCTTGAAGGAACTGTGTACTTCAAAAGAAACCTCCAAGGAAAAGAGAAAATTGGTGTGGACGAGAATGTCTCAGCTTTCCTTCAGAGAAAGCTTCGACCCAAGTGTAAAGATCTTGGAACATTTACAATACCTTGCATAATAAATTAAACCAGGTTTAACCATGCTATGCTATATTTAGGAGCTTCTATTAATGTTATGTCATTTTCTATGTATGAATCCTTAAATCTTGGCCATTTACAAGAAACTTGTGTGATAATTCAACTTGTTGATAGATCGAATGCTTATCCAAAAGGAGTGGTTGAGGATGTTTTAGTGCAGGTAAATGAAATGCTTTTCTTGACCAATTTTTATGTGCTTGACATGGAAGATAAGTCATCACCCAACCCCACACCACTATTGTTAGGAAGACCATTTTTGATGACATCTCGGGCAAAGATTGATGTCCCTGCTAAGACAACACACTAGAGTTTGATGGCAAGGAAGTAAAATTTCTTATCTTTGAAGCAATGAAATATCCAACTGAATGTAATTCTGTTTTTGTAGTAGATATTGTGAATTCTTTGTCTTAATAGGTTTTGAATTCACATGGCTTAGAAGATTTGGAAGTAGCCATGTCCAACCATATGGATGAAGATAATTTTGAAGAGACCACCAAGGAATTGGTTGTGGGTGGTCAAGTTTATGAATCAGTGGCAGCATTACATGGTTTGCCAAAAATTCCTAAAACTTTTAATGCCTCTTTCATTGCATTACTTATGACAAATGAAAAATTTCTTCCTTCAACTGTGTAGGAACTTAAATTGGAGTTGAAGCCATTATCGGATCGCCATTATCGGATCACCTAAAGTACATGTTCCTAGGTGAAGAGGACAACTTACTGATAATAATAGCAAATAGCACTACAAAACTTTAAGAGGACAAGTTAATATGGGTTCTAAGAGCTCACAAGACGGCCATTGGTTGGACCATTGCCGATATCAAGGGAATTAGCCCATCAACATGCATGCATCGGATACTAATGGAGGATGAAGCTAAGCCAAGTAGAGAGGCACAATGCCGTTTGAACCCTTAAATGATGGAGGTTATGAAAAAGGAGATACTGAAGCTTCTAGATGTTAAGATTATATACCCAAATATCTAACAGTAAGTGGGTGAAGCCAGTACAAGTAGTACCAAAGAAATCGGGCATCACCGCTGTAGTGAATGAGGGCAATGAACTTATCCCTATCGTGTGCAAACCGGGTGGCATCTCTGCATTGACTATAGAAAACTTATTACCTAGAACCAACAAGCCTATTCGCTTCTGCTATCCTAAGCTTTCTGTCTATCTCGCCGTTTGTTGGCCCCTTATGACTTTTGTAAATGGATCCATCAACAAAACTGCCCTTCCATATAGATCATCATGGCATGAACTTTGTCAATAAATTAATTCCTAGCTAACTCCTTTTCCTATTGATCTTGATTAGTTCTAGCTTGTTGAGAGTTCTCTTTTCTTTCTAGACTGGACCCTTTTTTAGACCGTCTCCTGAAACACCTGCTTATCCGGTATGTGCTTTCGGAGCCCCCCACTCATTCAATCACTTGCTTGTGATTGCAGCCATTCCCCGAAAAGGGAGAGACGAGGGAATCGTCCGCTCCCGTTCATGTGACGAATCGAACATCGTTAGGTCCCGAATTCTGCGAACCACCGGATCTAGACCAAGATCTCCATTACGTCGTACGATATATCGATCCGAAGAACTTACTTTCAGTTGTAAGTAATCCATTCTGCTCCTATCTAAAGTGATGCTAGGCTGCTTCACACAGGTGCGCTTCGCTCGGCCACATGATGAACATGTTTTAAGCTAACTGCATGTCGAGCGCTTAAGCGGAGCTTGTGGTCACTCGTTCCTCGCTTGTTCCAATCCTAGTAAAGAGCTTCAGATCCGATTCTACACTACATACGATATTCCATTCCGGCCCTCACTAGCTCTTCGCTTGGTTGTACAAAGAGCATGCCCGAGGGGGCTACTACGCTCACCGCGCACTTGCATCACCACCTGAGCTTCGCTACCGCTTCGCCCAGCTCCTACGCCTACCACGAACCTTGAATCATCACGTGGCTGCTAAAGCAAGCTAAGCTTCACACGGCCCTGAGGAAGCCAAAAGACCCTCTCACGGCCGAAGGCTCCGCAACACGTTGGAGAACTTTTAGATCCCGCCCTAAAACGCCCATTTTCCTAGAGTTCCGAAGTGATCCTCATTCTCACCGCAGCCTTCTTAAGCCGAAAGAAAGCCGGGCAAGAATCGCATTTTTTGGTAGTACGAAGGGGGAGCAGAATCGTATCTGGCAGTGGTTCTTCGGATCGATCACAGATTATCGGCCCCGTCGTTTGGCTTCCACTCCAGTTGACCTCTCTTGTTCTCCTCCCCCTTACACAACCGGGTGGAGGACTCATGTAAACTTATTCCTGTAGGTCCCCGTTCAGGAAGGCATTTTTAAC
>JASKGM010000001.1:13074454-13084748 GCA_034509205.1 Ceratonia siliqua | reverse complement strand
GGTCCGCACGCACCTTCACTGTAATTTTCTCCATGGAAGAGGCAAGACCAAGCACGTGACACCACGCATGGGGGCGACGAATCAATGACCCAAAACCAAAGTCGACTTCTTTTTCAATCTTACCTGTTCAGATATTTTTTTTCAAAAATCTGTTCATTGGCTAGTGTTAGTATATGATTACATTAAAGCCATCTCATATTTGAAATCCCACTTTTATGCTCTTAATTTACATTAATAGTTAGAGGACATTTTATTCTTTTTTAATTGGGAACCGGCTTCGATCCAATCCAAAATGGAAAGTCAGTGAAGCAGCTGGAGAAGCACTTCGCCAGTCTGGTCTGCTTTGCGGCCTAGTCACTGGTGTCCTTTCCTTAATTCATGTTTGAATATTATAAAAATAACTGTTTGATGATTATTCCCACATAACTATTAAATTCTGGCGGTCCATCCTAACTGTTGAGTGCTGAGGTTGGACTTGGAGGGGGTTTGGTTCAGAGATAGAAAAGGGCGGTGATCGAGATTCAGCTTGTTCTTCTTCATGGCATGGATGCAGGGTATGGTGGCCACCGGCACAGCTGGGATTTTTAATCCCTAGCTTCTATTCAAGGTTTTTTTTTGTTTTCTCGTCATTGGTTTGGCGAGCGTGAATCAGGTTTTGTTTGCTCTAGCTCATCAAGGTTAGTCTTTGTGCATTTTCTTTGTGCTGCTGCACTCTCCACTCTCTGAATTCAGCTGATTTTTATTTCTGGGTAGCTAGGTTATCATCCATGGTTTCTTCAGCACGCTTTCCTGTTATTTTGGTTCATATATCTATTTTGGGAAATTATTGTTTACCTTACTCCTGAAATTCTCTGTCCTATCCGGTGTCATCATTGTTTATTGGGTTTATGTACCCATGACTGTTCTTGATAATTAAGTATCAAATTTTATATTGTGTTAAAGCATGCATAGTTGCGTGTCCATGAATTCCTGTGGGTGCGAGGGGGGTTTTGGCATCCTCTTTAAGAATGTTCAGCCTGCTTACAATAATAATATGGAGTATATTTTATTTTCTACTGATAGGAGAAATAAACATGTATTTATCTATTTTAAGATATGAAGAATGTTTGACTTTAAATGATTAGGTCTTAATTTATCGATACTTACTTAAACAACTTTCAAATTCTTGTCATCTTCAAAAATATATTAAAAATACCATCTCTCTCTTCTAGATTTGTTACACTGAGCAGGGTAACAAAGGTTGGAATCTGAATAAGTCAATAATAGTTATACAGTAGAAAAGGTTGCCTGGTTCTTTGTAAGAATTTCTTATCATGATCCAGATTAACTTGCTCATTTTAATTTTCTTTCTGGATGCAGTTCAGGTGAAAATGTCTTCCTCAAGGCCTAGCCAATCGTCCAGCAATTCAGGAAGATCGAGACATAGTGCTAGGGTTATTACTCAGACCACTGTGGATGCAAAAATCCATGCCAATTTTGAGGAGTCAGGTAGTTCCTTTGACTACTCCAGTTCAGTGCGTGTTTCTGGTACAGTTAGTGGAGAGCATCAACCAAGGTCTGACAGAGTAACAACAGCTTACCTCCATCACATACAGAAAGGCAAGCTGATCCAGCCTTTTGGGTGCTTGCTAGCCTTAGATGAGAAAACATGCAAGGTCATTGCATACAGTGAGAATGCACCTGAAATGCTGACCATGATTAGTCATACTGTTCCCAGTGTTGGTGACCACCCTGCTCTTGGCATTGGTACTGACATAAGAACTATTTTCACTGCCCCAAGTGCTTCTGCATTGCAGAAGGCAATAGGATTTGGGGAGGTTTCACTTCTTAACCCCATCTTAGTCCATTGCAAGACTTCTGGGAAGCCCTTTTATGCAATTATCCATCGTGTTACTGGTAGTTTGGTCATCGACTTTGAGCCAGTCAAGCCTTATGAAGTCCCCATGACTGCAGCAGGCGCCTTGCAATCTTACAAGCTTGCAGCCAAAGCAATTACCCGATTACAATCTTTACCTAGTGGGAGCATGAAAAGGCTCTGTGATACAATGGTTCAAGAAGTTTTTGAACTCACAGGATATGACAGGGTGATGGTTTATAAATTTCATGAGGATGATCATGGGGAAGTGGTCGCTGAGGTCACAAAGCCGGACTTAGAGCCATATCTGGGTTTGCACTATCCAGCCACTGATATTCCACAGGCTGCACGCTTTTTATTTATGAAGAACAAGGTCCGTATGATAGTTGATTGTCGTGCAAAACATGTGAAGGTGCTTCAAGATGAAAAACTTTTATTTGATTTAACCTTGTGTGGTTCAACCATGAGGGCTCCTCATAGTTGCCATTTGCAATATATGGAAAATATGAATTCAATTGCCTCCCTGGTTATGGCCGTTGTGATCAATGACAGCGATGAAGATGGGGATAGCTCTGATTCTGTTCAACCACAGAAGAGAAAGAGACTCTGGGGTTTAGTAGTTTGCCATAACACTACCCCTCGGTTTGTTCCTTTTCCTCTTAGGTATGCTTGTGAATTTCTGGCCCAAGTATTTGCGATCCATGTTAACAAAGAATTAGATTTGGAATATCAGATTATGGAGAAGAACATACTGCGTACCCAGACACTTTTGTGTGATATGCTGATGCGAGATGCGCCCCTAGGTATTGTATCACAGAGCCCAAATATAATGGATCTTGTGAAATGTGATGGAGCTTCCCTCTTGTATAAAAACAAGGTATGGAGATTAGGAGTTACGCCAAGTGAATCCCAGATACGAGAGATAGCTTTATGGCTCTCGGAGTGCCATATGGATTCCACAGGTTTGAGTACAGATAGCTTGTCTGATGCAGGGTTTCCAGGGGCTCCTTCTATTGGTGATATAGCATGTGGAATGGCAGCCGTGAGAATATCTTCCAAAGACATGGTTTTCTGGTTTCGTTCACCCACTGCTGCAGAAATACGATGGGGTGGTGCAAAGCATGAATCTGGTGAAAAGGATGACCCTAGGAGGATGCATCCAAGATCATCATTCAAAGCTTTCCTTGAAGTTGTGAAGACAAGGAGCTTACCATGGAAAGATTACGAAATGGATGCTATCCACTCGTTGCAGCTAATTCTGAGAAATGCATTCAAAGAAACAGAGAGTATGGATATAAACACAGTTGCAATTAATACAAGACTAAGTGATTTGAAGATTGAAGGAATGCAAGAACTGGAAGCAGTGACAAGTGAGATGGTTCGGTTAATTGAAACAGCAACAGTGCCAATTTTGGCAGTTGATGTTGATGGGCTGGTCAATGGGTGGAATACAAAAATTGCCGAGTTGACAGGTCTTCCAGTTGATAAAGCTATTGGAAAGCACTTGCTCACACTTGTTGAAGATTCTTCAACTGATAGAGTCAAGAAGATGCTGGATATGGCACTACAAGGTATGTCCTTCCCCCCCAACCCCCCCTCTCCCACCACCCCAATTCTTATCCATACGTAAGCTCTTTCCTTTCCTTTTTCCCCCTTCTTTTTGGAGTCTTAGCATTCATGAGCAAATACGTAAAACCGAGTGAGCATGTGCCAGCAAAAGATGTATTTTCTCTGAAACTGGAATCATTTATATTTTTTCCATAGTTATCACTTACTGATTTGTTCTGTTAACTATGCAATTAGGTGAAGAAGAGCAGAAAGTCCAATTTGAGATCAAAACACATGGTTCTAAGATTGACTCTGGTCCTATCACCTTGGAAGTTAATGCTTGTGCAAGTAGGGATATTCGAGATAATGTTGTGGGGGTTTGTTTTGTGGCTCAAGATATAACTGCTCAGAAGACAGTCATGGACAAATTCACTCGAATTGAAGGTGATTACAAGGCAATTGTACAGAACCCAAACCCATTGATTCCCCCAATATTTGGTACAGATGAATTTGGCTGGTGTTGTGAATGGAATCCAGCTATGACAAAGTTAACTGGATGGAAGCGAGAGGAAATGATGGATAAAATGCTTTTAGGGGAGATTTTTGGTACCCAAATGGCTTCTTGTCGTCTCAAGAATCAAGAAGCTTTTGTTAATTTTGGTATTGTACTTAATAAAGCCATGACCGGTTTGGAAACTGAGAAGGTTGCTTTTGGTTTCTTTGGTCGGAATGGGAAGTACGTAGAGTGCCTGCTTTCTGTGAGTAAGAAATTGGACATAGAGGGTGCAGTTACTGGGGTCTTTTGCTTCTTGCAGCTAGCTAGTCCAGAGCTCCAACAAGCATTACATATTCAGCGCCTTTCTGAACAAACTGCCTTGAAGAGACTGAAAACTTTAACTTATATGAAAAGGCAGATCCGGAATCCTTTATGTGGAATTATGTTCTCCCAGAAAATGTTGGAGGGTACCGAGTTGGGAACTGAACAAAAACAACTTCTGCACACTAGTGCTCAGTGCCAACACCAGCTCAGCAAAATACTTGAAGACTCAGATCTTGACAGCATCATTGATGGGTATGATATCTGTGAATACTGTGTGTGTGTGTGTGTTTTTTTTCAATTTTTTGCATATATGTGGTGTTAAGCATTTTTCAATTAAAGCTCCTACTAAAGCATATAAGTTTCCAACCTCATTGAAGCCCATGATTAGAAAGTTCCCAATCTCATGCTTGAACCTTGCCAAAAAGAGAGACAACAAAAAAGATGTCCAATAGAGTGTCCTTTAAAAGTTATAGTAAAAAATTTATATGACGATGATTTATCAAGAAGAATATAGACCTCATTTCGAGTGTGCATTAGCAATTATAATCTGATTTTTGTTTACGTAAGCTTATCAAGCCAGGAAAAGGGGTTTGATTAGTTGCAATTTATCAATCAGCACATAGTTAGGATGCCTTGAGCAACTCTAAGGCTCTGTATGTTCGAGATGAAAACCATGTAGTTTACCAAAAATTTCATGGAAGTTGGGTGTTCATGTTCTCATTGTTCTTACACTGTAGCTTCTGTATCGTGCTTTGTTAGAATATAACAATAAATTATGTCATGCAGTTTAGATATTTGAAACAAGGCTTATAATTATTTGGATGCCAAATTTTCATTTACACAGAAAGTGTTTTGAAGGTAATCTGTAGTGCTAGATCAGTTGGAGCGGGTGAAACTATGAAGATAAGCCAAACAGTTTCTGCCGTTATTTGTCTTAATGTCTTTTGTAACAATTGTACATTCGTGTCTCCTGTATGTTGAACAGCTACTTGAATCTGGAGATGGTTGAATTCACTCTGCACGAGGTATTGATTGCCTCCCTTAGTCAAGTCACCACAAAGAGCAATGCAAAGGGTATCCGATTAGTCAATGATGTTGAAGAGCATATCATGACAGAAATCTTATATGGTGATCGTCTTAGACTTCAGCAAGTCTTAGCTGACTTCTTATTGATTTCCATCAGTTTTACACCATCTGGAGGTCAGGTTGTTGTAGCAGCCTCTTTAACCAAAGACCAGTTAGGAAAATCTCTCCATCTTGCCAATTTGGAGCTCAGGTAACTGTCCCAGACTCATATGGGCCTTTGAAGTTTCTCTTGTTATTTAACTTATCTGGTTCTGCTGTTAGTACTACGGCTGCATGTATCATTTAAATAGAGAGGAAAAATGTGGCTTGAATTGATGCATAATGTCACATTAAAACATTCTTATCTTGTTCTAAGGAAAACCTTGCAAGTAAAAGAAACTTGCATTATTTCCTGTGTTGTGATTGTACAACTAACAGTAATATTTAAACTAACAGAATGTCTGTTTATTTTTAATATAAAACAGCATAACACATGCTGGTAGTGGGGTGACAGAAGCATTGCTGAACCAGATGTTTGGAAGTGATGGACATGAATCTGAGGAGGGTGTTAGCCTGCTCATCGGCAGAAAGCTGCTAAAGCTGATGAATGGCGATGTACGTTATCTAAGGGAAGCAGGCAAATCATCTTTCATCTTATCTGTTGAACTTGCCGCTGCCCATAAGTCCAGGGCTTAAAATTTTGGAAATAAAATGACAATCTGTTTTGTACATTAAAAGGTGAATGGAATGGAGCAAGAAATGCATTCCGTGTTCAATGTAACTCAATTTGTTTCACGTTGTTATTGTAAGCTGGGCACACTTGTTTAACATCTTGTAACCTGTAACGATGTAGATATGTATTATTAATGTTCTTCACATTCCTTTTCCTATTATTATGTTGATAAGGTAAATTTAATACGAAAAAGGAGACCGCATCATATGGACTAGAGACTCCAACGTGCGAAATTTAAAGCGATATTTCAAGTACTATAGTTGGCCTCTTGAGTCCAAAATGTTTGCCCATCCTGCATATGTTAAATTAAGTGGGCCAGGGAATAGTAGATCAATTTGAATTGGCACCACATTCGAGAAGCATGTAGAAAGACACAGACACTGAGTGAATGGCTATATATATATATATATATATATATATATCTTATAATCAAGAGTGGCCCATACTTAGCTACCAGCTTTGTTGTTTTATTTAAAGATGATTATACAAGTTAAATCACTAAGATGATTATACAAGTTAAATCACTAAGGAATCTTTAACAATAATAATGATGAACCTTTCACCATGGCACTATGTCATCCTTATTTGTTTGCCTATCATACTTCACTTATTCTGAAAAATATAAATTTAATATATCAGCGATTGAAAGAATGACATGTTTTTATCCCATGGTGCCAAAAATTGTCTGTTGTGTGAATAGTTGTTTAATCACATGTCAAAGTGCTTTCAAGTTGCCAAATTATTTTTCTCTGTCCCCCAAAGTTAACAAGGAAAAGTAAATTGCTTGCTATAATATGTTTGGACTTCCACAACGAGTGTGGTTGAGTCATCTAGGAGCTGCCAACTGATAGCAGCTGAAAGGAGTATTTGTATAAATTTAAATGTTTATATACACATGTTAAGTAAAATTGAGTGAGTTTTATTTTTAACATATACATATAAATATTATTTATTACTTTAGTCTATAAAAAATTAGTAAAATAAATTTACACAATTTTTATCTGGACAATTTCTTTATGGCAAAATCTGATTAAGATATCCGAATTCCCAAGGTTCAATTATCTATCTCCTTTTATCTTCCGCCTGGTCCCTTGTAGGTCCAAAGAATAAAAAGAACCAAATAATAACAAAGAAAGTGGGGGAGAGGGCAATGTAAGTTACTATTCCTTTATTGAGAATAAATACATGCCATAGATAAAATGTCAAAAGAAGCACTAATAACAATACAAGCACCTTTCAAATTTCAATTATCAAAGAAGTGAAAATGCAGCATTTGCTCCTATTGTTCCTTATGAATTCCAAAAGCGACAAATATTGGAGGGTAAAGAAAAAGGACAGATAACCAACCACCACCTTCTACTTGTTCTTGGGTGCAAGCCTAGACTTGATTTTCTCAATCTGCTTAGTACCCACCTGGAATGTCTTTGTCAATACATTGTCTGGAACTGGCGGCGTGGCGGCAAACAAGGTGGTGGCAATCGATTGTGTGCCAGGCAATTGACTGTTGAAGGCTGCAATCACTGCAGCAGGGACCTTCCCATTGTTCTTTTGGAAGTGAACTAAACCTCTTGGGAACACAAATATCTCACCCTTCTTAATGCTCTTTGATGTGAGCACATTCGCTGTCGTTATGAATCCCACATCGAGTTGACCCTCCAGCACGAAAACAATCTCGGTGGCGCGTGGGTGGGTGTGAGGTGGGTTGAGGCCACCAGGGGCGTAGTCAATGCGAGACAGAGAGACACCTAAGGTGTTGAGTCCTGGGATTTTTTGAACATTGGCTCCGGTGACCAGGGAGCCGAAGGTGTTGTTGGTACCTCCTGGTTTGGCAAGAATGTCGGAGAAGAAGTCAGAGGCATTTACCTTCGAAGCGTCCTTGCAGGTGAACCCATTCACTTTCACCCCTGTTTTTCACAGCTCTTCCAACAATTAGAATTGCAACAAACCTTACGGCTACTATTAAACTCTTGAAATAAGAAAAGCTTCAGATGTTCCGCTAGCAAATAATGCTGGAAAAATATGCAATGATTTCTGGGCTTTGCTAAACTAATTTCTTTTAGAAAAAAAGAAAGGGTAAATGTTCCTGTGGATTTGACAAATACAGCGAAGGGAGACAGAAAACTTAATTACACCCAGTTGGAAAGTTATACTAAAACATGATTAAGCATTGGAGTCAGGAAAAAGCAAAATTAAAGTAGTTGGTGGGTTTCACAGTGAGGTGGAGTTAACGTGGTTGAAAGAAAATTAAAGGAGAAGGATCAAATCTAATTTTTAGTGGAAAAAAAAGGAAAAAGAAAGTACTTTTTCCCAGCTTACTCTTCCTAGATGCATGACAGTTTGCATCCTTCTCTACTCCATGCAATATTAAAAAAGAAAAAAAGATATTAGAGTGTTGTAGAAGGCTACCGGAGGTCAGGTCGGCGACACAGAGATCTTGAAGAGGGTCGGGATCTGCTGCAGTGGCGATGCCTAACACCAGAGCAAGAGACACGAAGAGCAGAGAGAAGACTGGCAGCTTCATAATTAGCGGAATGTTAAATGAAAAGAAAAGTAGACAAAGGGACCAAAATGCTAACAAGCCAGAGAATTTTGAAGTCTATAGGTTGACAGAAAGGGAAAGGGAAGAAAATAAAGAACAAAAGAGTGGGTTGGAATAACTTGTATAAGTTGGAAAGAAAAAGTGGGGTTTTGTGTATATATATAATAGGGAGAAGATGACTTAGAAGAAAGACATATTGTGACAGAGAAAGAAAGAAATGCTGTGAATTTAAAGCATGAAACATTAGCAGTTCTTGAACCAAAAGAAAAGTCATCCCAAGGTAAAGGCCCAGACTCTCAAGCCTCTATTTTGGGCCCATTTAGAGCTTTGACCAACTATGCGTCCCTTGCGCGTCTAGCACATCTCATCTGACCCACAATGCTGTCACTTTAATTAATTTATTAGTTAAACAATTCATTTGGTTTTAATTCATTTTGCAATTACTATCCCAGTTCCTATCCTATTGAAGTTTGTTTTGACGGGTTATAACTGATAAGTATTCCTTATTTTTATATGAATTTTTCTAAGCTACCATTCCATTTTTTTTTCTTTTTTTTATATATTTTTTTAAAATTTTTTTATTTTTTAAAAATAATTAAATATTTTTTATCTTATATAATTTTTTTAAAATTTTTTAAAATATTTTTTAATTTTTTCTTAAATTTTTTTTATATCTCTATTATTATTTATTCATAATTTTTTTTACTATTCATTTTAAAAAATACAAAAACATCTTTAAAAATTTTAAAAAAAATTTATGATATAAAATTTAATTAATTAATTTTAAAAAATAAAAAAATTTAAAAAAAATCAAAAAAAATATAAAAAAAAATTGAAAATTTTTTATATTAGTTCGTGACTTCTACGGTATTAGCCTGTTCCCCATGGCGTTGGTATTTCGTTTTGAGTTGCATAGTACATATTGATATACTGTTGTCTTGTTGATGACGTTGATATACTTGAAAATGTTGAATTGGGTTTAGCATAATCATTTGTATTTCAATTGATTTACTACAAGCTTATCCAAAATGTAAAAGAATCTTAGTTTCTATAACCACCTTAAAATAAAAAGATAGTTCAAAAGAGTATGCCTAATTAGTTTCCATTCTTGTACCAACACAATGAAATTACAAAATTGTTGCCACTGGAAAACATTAGACTCGTTCGTTCCTATCTTTACCTCTAACCAGTGATGCTGGAGCAAATCCTCCCCTTGTTAAACACAGCATAACAGGTAATTTTGGAACTGCTTCAATCTTTAACTTAGGGTAATCTATGAACAAGGATTCATTTTATTCTTCTGATATTAGTTGTGCCAAATATCCACCAGGTGGTTTTGAACCTCTGACCTTTGCAAGGTAATAGGGAGGAAACACCATTATACCCAAAATTCCTACGCTTAACAGATGTCAATGCATGGAAAAGTACAATCAGAAATTCGCAGTAATAGATGATAAAAGAATAGAAGATATCAGAACTGAAAGATACACAGATTGAGAGTAACTCTAATCTGATAGACATGCAAATGTCTCGATTTTTTTAATTTTTTTTTCATCACAAAGCTAACTATTTATTCTTACCACCACTACTGGCCTTAGTCTTTTTGTCAGTCTCTAGCAGTATTCTCTGGTGTTTCCTGGCAAAAAGAAAAACGAAAAAGACAAGGATCATTCAAACCAGAGCAGAAATTTCAAATCTAAAAGTGACATTTTGTTTTTGTTAAACCAGAGGATG
>JASKGM010000001.1:13034564-13069875 GCA_034509205.1 Ceratonia siliqua | reverse complement strand
AAGACAAGGATCATTCAAACCAGAGCAGAAATTTCAAATCTAAAAGTGACATTTTGTTTTTGTTAAACCAGAGGATGATATATTGAAACAGCTGGTACTTTCAATACTGTGTGTCTAAAGAAGATCAAGGGCTGCTTTACACTTCTATGTAATTGTCTTAACACTTCTACGTTGATTACTAAAAAATAGAATATTCATAAGCACAGATTAGCTTTGAAGGTTCACCAAGTTTATTCAGCTCCAGGTACCAAAGCTGGCACCTCTAGATCAGAGATAGCTTGGAACCCAGATTATACATTGGCAAGCTCAAGTTGCCAATGACCATGGGCCTTGACCAGTTAGAAAGTTGCAGTGGTAACATCTTACGCTCAATTGCTGGTTTGAAAGATCTAAGCATGCATTTGCTTTCCTGTCATTAAGTGTAGCCGGAAATTATGCTAGCAAATCAGCTTAAAGATTTCAAGTAAATATGGGATGAAAATTTTGTTTCTGGTACCAAAACTTTCTGTCAGATGTTTAAGGGAAGGCGGATCATTATTACATGTAAAAAAAAGGGACAGAAAAAAGGAGGGGGGAGGGAACCAGATCTACAGTTGGTGAGGCAGGTGAGAGCATACAGACATTGCATGCAACACAATTACACCAATCAGGGTGTTCAAATGCTTACTCTGCCTAATAACATACATTAGCATATCTTGAGAAGAAATCCAACTAAAAAACAAAAGTAAAACACCCCATATTTAATACATGAGTTAAATGTTATATCTTGGACTCCTACTTCAAAAAATTAAAACCCTACTCAATCAATAAATTTTACACTTTTTAAGTAAATGATACTTGTCATGGAAGAGTTCTTTCATAATGGGCATATGACATTACTAGAGGATGATTATAACGCAAAGAAACCATAATTCATTATTCAATTTTAGACAGAAAAATAGGCACAGAATAACTGGATTACACCCCAGCCTTGGATGGTAATACTGCCAAAGAACTCCCACATAAAAATCCATAAATAACAATTTTCCATCTAAATATTCTGGCACAATCCTGGACAAATAAATGGTGAAGATGATAGACTTAGTGGAAACATACCTTGCGTTTTATGGGTGCAGAGGAATTCACCACTGGCTTAAAAAATGATTCCAGACTGTTATTTTCAAGAGGAGGGAAAGTGGAGTTAAGTATCACTGGCCCAAGAGAAGAGAAAAGTTTAACACTCATGTCAACTGAGATAAGTATGACTTACCGGCCTAGAGATGACTTGTTCTTTGCAGCTTTAATTTTTTCTATTGCCTAACATGGATATAGTAATAGAAATCAAAACGTAGATGTGTTCTGAACAAGCAATAAAAGCTCATTGAAACCCTACTCACACAGTTCATAATGTATCTAAAGGTACACACACCTTGGTCACCCTATCGCTGTTGAACCCATTCTCATTTACCAGAAATGTATTTAACCCCTGTAAGAAAGGCAACATAATGAAACGTAGTTATCTTCCCAAACAACTCAAAACACAACCATACACATGCATGAATAAAAACATATACATGCATACATAGAAGAAAAGTGTGTATCCATGTTTGTTTAAATGAATATTTAACTTCAGTTCTCAACCAGGATGGTTATTACTTCTTCATCTGGAGCAGTCCACTTAAGATCAAGTTGCTCTTCTTCAGTTAAGACTACTGGTTTTTTAAAAAGTTGTCGAGCCTCCTGATATGGCCAATCATCTGGTATCTGGTACCTGAATGAGTGCACTGTATACATTACCAAAGGATGAACGATCAACAGCATAAGTACATATCAGGAGTCGTGCATTTTAAAGTAAGGAGCATCTAGATAGCACATTTGGTAAGCTACACTAAGTTTCACTATTAATAAAAGACAGCACTGATTGATATTAATCACTAGAGAAGGCAGAAAAACTTTGTGGATAAAGTAGCCAAATGCCTAAACGATTCCATTGATTTGATTGATGTAGCCATGACAGGAACACATTACAAAGGCAAAACAAATGAGTTGTACGCTAAGTCATATAAGGGAATTCATCAGTCACCTTAGAAAGGCCAATTAACTGAGTCCAGACTTCTGATTGGAGGTGGTGCAACATAGATATAACAAAGAAACAAGTGGCCCTATTTTCACATGCTTTCATCAAGTGACTAATAATTATTTCCATTATATCATAAAAAGATAGACCTGGAAATATGCTCATTAATCATGTAGAATCCATAAACTGTGTCACATATAAATTGCATATATCAGATATGTTTTTTTCTAATGAAGAGTAACAAAAACCTCTCTTTGTTTATTTTCTCCAGTATATTCTCTATAAAGCCATGTTGACGTATGAGCTTCAAAGCAGTCTGTCCACCAATGCCTGTACCGCAAATGTCATTTTATTATATACATATGCCTATTGAGCTTATATGGCAACACAAATCTGAAGTCAACCCTACACTCACAAAAATAAATAAGGGACCAAAAAAACCTCGAATGCTTTCACAATAATCACACCCAGAGAGAATGCATAAGTCAATGAATTGATCCATGGTCAGATTTAGCTCCTCCAAAATCTGAAACAAGTTATGTATCAGAATGAGCAGATCAAGCAGTGAAAATCACACATTTTAGAAGCTGTAACAAGTAACGACCTTTGCAACTTCAAATTCCATCACTGGAACTTTCTTTGAGCTAGGATCCATTAAATGACGAAGAAATCTAGGAGCTCCAAATGTCAATGAATCCATGTCTTCAGAAGCCATAGCATAAACCTAAAATATATTTTGGCCAAAAAATAAGCCTAAAATATATAACATGTTCAACATAAATTTTAAAGAAAGTTTGTAATCCAGGAAATGTTCCCAATTTTGTATTATAAAATGCATGAATTGAATAATTAATATACAGGCATTGCAAATATTAGGCATGTCAAATGGCAAAAGTATGAAAGGAAGAACTTACCTGAAATGTAAATGGGTTATATGAAAAGCAAACAAATTATAAAGCACTATTTTCTTTTCTTTTTCTTTCCAATATGACCATTATAAAAGAATCAATAACAATATTTTTCTTTTAGTTTTATGAAGCTTGCTCACAAAAATAAAGTGACACATGCCTTTCCGGATTTGCAAAGTGCAGCACACTGTGCCTCTGCTTCTGATGGTGCCTGTGGAAACCAAATCCTTAGCAAGATGATAAATAAACAACAAAGACACAAGGTACAATAATACTGGAGTAGTGCAATATCACCTCAAAGACAGGTACTCCCATGAGTCTTAAAAGTTGTTTGCAGGCTTCATTATGCTGCTTTGTCACCTGCAAGTAAGGAGATATGGCCTCAACAGCAGGTACGGATAACATACTTCTGCTGTTCCGCTCATGACTAGCAAAGTTTCTCACACATGTAACAATGCTCATTAAAACTTGCTTTAAGAACATAGTGCCAAAATTTTTTTGGTGATGATAAACTTCATAAAAAAATGCAATAAACAATAGCCCACCTTCACTGTCCGTTTACTGAATTTCTCAATTTCTTCCTTATTGCCCATCTGAAATGACAAGAAGAACCAGTCATGTAACACATATTTTGTTCTAATAAAATAAATTACACACAAAAGGAACAAGAGAGGAAAGTCACTAACAAATTATGCACATACCTCCATGGCTTCTGACAGATCTTCACTAGCATCGGCCCTTTTTGAGAAACTATTACAAAATATATCATAAAGAGCATATTATCAAGCAGTCCACATTCTTATAGATTGACAAGTCCCAATCCACTGTTAGACCCCAAAAAATTTAGTACTCTCCAGAAATAACAGAGCATCAGCACAAAATACCGTTTTGCCAGTTCTTTTTTCTTCAAATCAGGTGGCTTCCCATCAAAAACATATCTGAATGTAAGCATTAGGAAATGAGCAATAACACAAAATTTACTAAATAATTTGAGGGTTAAAAGGAAAAAGGTAAAGAAAACAACTTACACTGGCTTCATTCCAGCTTCTAGAAGTCTGATTGTCCGTGTAAACATGCCTTGCAAATGACTATAAATTAAACCAACACATATAACATAATAAAACATAAAAATACGATTAGACTCTTCGTTTGCACAGTAGGACTAAGTTATAATTATATCTCATCAGAGAACGGCTTATTTCAGTCAGAAGAGGAAGTTTCAAAAGGTTACCTTGTAACTTCACCAGCCTCATTAGTGAGCATCTCAGTCCCACTTCTTCCCACGACAATCTGAACCAAATCGAAGAAAGTCATTAACAAATGAAAATGTTCAAGCGTAATAGTAATAAGAGGGGGCAAGGTGAAGAGAACGGACAAGGAACTGGTAGATGCTCATACTGGCGTCAATGGCAATCTCGCGGCCAAAATAGCTCTCGAATGTATGCTTCGTCATGGATTTTGGGGCTTTATCCGCTAAGAGCTTCGTTAAACCCTAGAAAAACCCTCAACCAAAATCGGTATGAGTTAAATTAATCTCAGAAATTGCACATCTTGAAAACAAGATAACGAAACTAATCAATACCTTAATGCCCATTCTATTAGTATGGCAGAGAAAAGAGTGTACTCAGTCAGAGTCAGAGAAGAAAATGAGAAGCCTTTCATCTGCTCTCCAGTGCATCTAAAAAGTATGGGTATTTACTATTTAGTATTTACCGACTGTTTGGCAGCACTGTCAAAGGGTTGGGCCGGGTCCACTCCTTCGTTAAACGGTTCATATATTAGAAGTTAACAAGCTCGCGGGCTATTTTTTTTATATTTTTAATTAAATAATTATTAGATTAATCATAAAAAAATTTATTTAATATTTTAATATTTTAATATAGTATAATAAAATTTAATAATTAAAATAAAATAATTTAATAAATTCTAATAAGTAAAATAGTATAAATTTTTTAAGACTTTAAGATTTTATTTAAAAAAATAATTATACTAAATAAATATTATATTATAATTTAAGATTTTAAGGTAAATTTTGTTAAATAAATATCTTAATTTTTTATAATTTGTTTGAAATTAAATATATCAAAAATCAAATTAAATTCTTATTAAACAGTAAACACTGTCAAAATACGTCGTGTCCCTCAATTTGTTTAAATGGTTTCGGTATTTAGTATTTGTGCAATGTTATTCATAAATTATTATTTTTTATTTATTATTATTATTATTTTATAATATATTAATAATTAACAATAAAGTATAGGAGTGAGATAGACAAAATGGTGTACGAAATAAATCAGTAAGTGCTTGGCGCAAGTGAAGACGACCTACATGGCTACGACCAACGCATCACTTTCTTCTGTTTTTTTTGGGTTCAATTAGTTTTAATTGGGATTTAAAGCAGCTTTTTTTTTAATAAGTATTTTTTTATTTTAATCTTTTGTATGAGATTATTTTTAAAATTATTTATTTTAAAAATAAGTAAAAATATTACTTAAAAATAATCAAGTTTAATAAAATAAAAATAAAATTTTATAAATAAATATATCCTTAAAATATTTTATAAATTTTTTAAAAAATATTTTTATATATCATCTTTAATAATTTTATATGTTACAAAAGATTTTTATAATTTTATATGTAAACACAAGACATCCATTTTCTTTTAATAAAATTACTTTTAATTAACTATATCAAATATTAAATATTTTTTTAACCACTTTTATTTAACTCATCTAATAAAAAACACAACATCATTCAAAACCTCATAGGATGATATTTTGAGCAGATCAAACTCATCTAACCATGCCCAAAACTCTACACATGCACAGTGATGAAAGCAAAATGGCAGGAAAACTGACCTAACCCTGAACCATCAGAAATCGGTACAACTTAAACTAATCTTCCTAATCAGTCGCAGCTTTATTCCTTCTATTATTCTATTTCTATACATGTTTTTCGTTAAAACGGTTTTGAGGGTATGAATACATATAACCTTTCTGATACACAGCCTTTCCCTCTAATTTGCTCCTGAGTAGTGATAATGCAGTAATAGAAGTTGTGTGAGAGAGAAACTAGCCATTTTGTGCCGTTTGCAAACCTCAAAACAGGAAGGTCCAGTTCAGGCCCCCACTGCCCATAGGATCCAACAAATAAAAAGATGAAAATGATCATAAGTTTGAAACAAGACGTACAAACAAAGGACAAATTGCCAGTTATGGATTGATGAGAGGAAGAACCACTTTCTGTAATTTATAATCTGTTTTTTAATCACTTTTGTAAAATCTCTCTGAATTCTTGAACCACACGCACAAGGAAAAACACATTCTGCTATAAAACTAAGAGGCAAGAGCCGAGAAGAATAGAGCTGCTGAGGTTGGAAACAAGTGGTGCGGTGTATGTTTAGAAGGGAGAATGAGAAGAAAAGGGAAATAGAGGGACAGCCAGAAGAGGTAGAGAGAACTCTTCAACTCAATCACTCAATCACTTTGGAAAAGCATGGACGAGCTTTTGGCCCTGTGGGGGAAAGAGATAAGAAATGGTGTATTTGAAAAAGCATATAGCCTGGAAGGTGGGGTTAATGAACCTCGCTTTATGAAAAGGAATAATACTTATGAATTATGGACCATAACATCGTGTCTTTGAGACAAAGAAGCGAAAGGATGCATGATACAGACCTCAATTCATAGATCCATAATTTTCAAGGGTGTTACAGATTACCAAGTTCTGTTAAATTGCCTTGCTTCTTCTATCTTTTTCTGTTGATTATAGCTGCCGCTGATGAGTACCTTCCTTGTTTTGTAGGTAATAATTATCCTGCATTAAAGTGTACATTGAAAGCGACCTCAATTCATTTATATTTGATTTGATTTGAAGCAATAATTCATGGAACCAAAAGAGAATTTGTTTGTGACTACCATTGAACCTATGCTTTTGTTGGCTATGTATGAATTTCAATAAAACATCTGCATTATATTGAAACTGATTGGCTCATCTTTCTCTAACGTCTTTGTTTCTTATAAACTAGGACTCGGGAAATTACCTCCCGTAATGACTTTTACACACTGCAAGACAGCTATAAGTAGCTAGTTCTTATGGTCCAGGATTTCAAACGACTCACTTGAATGGTCCTCCGGATGGTACCAACACATATATTTGCATCATCCACCATCAAACAACATGGAACATTCAAAAGCGTTTTCAGTTGACAAGGATATTTAACCAAAAAAGATTTATCGTGATTGAGATACTAGAAGTTAGACTGCTACTTTGAAAGAGACAGTTCAAATGGAAAAGGATTTTATCAGTAGAATGAAATCATAAGGCCAAAGTAAAGGCAAAACTCAGAATGGGGACTCTGGAGTTTCTGTAAGATGATAAGAGGGGGAAAGTGACATCCATGGACTTTTATCAAGCAGGCAAAGCTCTAAAAGACATGAAGGACCATCTGAGCTGTACCATGTGAGTGATATGACCCCTTGGTTTGAATATTTGACCCAGGATTTTTGGTTTTTCTCTACAACTTTTTTACAGCCTTGAAGGATGGAGGGTTGGTTTTGACTAATTGGGTGGCTTTATGTCATTCCTTCATTGGCATGGAAATTATGAGGAGCTTCATGTGGCATTTCCCATAAGCAAGGATAACGTAGGATACCTTTCCATCTGACAAAGCTGGCAAACCGGGGACAAGTTTCAACCTCATTCTTCTGTTACTGTACCATGCGAATTAATAACCTAAACTTTGACTCAGTTTGTTGACATCTTTAACTAACAAAGAAAAAAGAGTTCACACTCAACTTGTTTAGATCACCAACTATTTAAGGTCTTCATTGAGGGCCTATCGCCATCAGGGTGAATCTTATGGCATAATTAAGATCAAAAGGATTAGGGAAACCACATGGTATATATATATGTATGATTAAGTTTAAAAGTTGATAAATAGTTGATGAATGTGATATGTGTGATATGACCATTTAATGTCATGCTATGTAAAAAGTAGAGAAAGGTCTACCCAATTTCTATTAGCAGTATTTTCCTTTAAATATGACCCTCGAGTGACTGAAAGCTTCTAGTTTAGGAAATAGAGACAACGCCAGTAATGGATTCTTCAGCGAAGACAAGTATATGTATCCAGGGGAGTGGGACATATATGTTGGGTTAATTAAGATAGTTGATTGATAAAGCATCCATAATTAACACCCTTAAACCACTTGCGCTTCCACATCAACTGTGGTGCTCTGCCAATAATACAACCCATAGGATTAGCACTTGCCTAACTCTGGTAAGCAATGAGAGAGACAGACACAGCAAGATAAATAGACTGGAAGACAGTTACTGAAGGATAGTAGAGATCAATCTAAGGCTCTGGACGTCATAAATTAAATCAGGCCCCCGTGTGCATTCTAAGCTCAAAGCCGCTCATTGTCTGAACTATAGCTTTTCTCGAAAGCTTCCTTTTTGGGCTATATGTTCGCCAACCTACTCTGCACCATTTCCTCTGAACTGCCCATTATTGTCTAAAGCTCTCCATATCTCGAGGATGGTAAGCCTAGTCATTCAAGCCATCCTTCTCTTTCTCCGCTCTCTCTCTCTCCCTCTCCCTCTCCCTTTCTCTCTCTCTCTCTCTCTCTCCTTCTCCCTGTATATAGTTGATAAGTTTTACATCTTGTCATACAGGCCAACAAAGAGCTAACGGAAGAATACATGCCTCTAACCCAATGGAAGAAACGAAAAGGGGGATTCAGAGCTTCCATGTTTATTTTCGGTAAGCAAAACTATGGAAGCATAAACTCTTTATTTAGTCTATGCTTGGCAAACTTTGTTAACCTTTTCTTGCTTCTCTTCCTTCTTCTCACAGTCTTGTCAGCATTGGACAATATGGGTTTTGTGGCAAACATGGTGAGCTTAGTCCTATACTTTTACGGGGTGATGCACTTTGATCTGTCCAGCTCCGCCAATACTCTCACAAACTTTATGGGTTCAACTTTCTTGCTCTCCCTTGTTGGTGGCTTCATCTCAGATACTTACTTAAACAGACTCACCACATGCTTGCTTTTTGGGTCAGTCGAAGTTCTGGTAGGTGGTAAACAATGATATCTTTTAAAAAAATTCTAAATCCCAATGACCAGCGCAGATAGAAAAATCTTAAACCAATTAGGCAAAAAGAAGTTTAATTTGTATTTGATTTAACACTTGTAGGCTTTGGTACTGCTCACGGTTCAAGCTGCTTCAAATAATTTACACCCAGATGCCTGTGGCAAGTCCAGCTGTGTCAAAGGAGGTAAAGCAGTCATGTTTTACACATCACTCTGTTTGTTGGCATTGGGTATTGGAGGAGTTAGAGGTTCGATGACTGCATTTGGTGCTGACCAATTTGATGAAAAGGATAAAGATGAAGAAAAAGCTCTTGCAAGCTTTTTCAATTGGCTTTTGCTCAGTTCAACTCTAGGAGCAATTATAGGAGTTACTGGTGTTGTGTGGGTTAGCACCCAAAGAGCTTGGCATTGGGGCTTTTTTATAATAACCGTAGCTGCCTTTGTTGGCTTTTTGATCCTTGCTCTTGGCAAGCCATTCTACCGCATCAAAACTCCTGGAGATAGCCCCATTTTGAGGATTGCTCAGGTCTGTATCTCTATCTTTCTTCCCTCCTTGATAAGCACATAGAATCCAAAATGAATAGGAAGCTATTTTGGTTAATTACAGGTTATTGTTGTGGCGTTTAAAAACCGAAAGCTATCTCTGCCAGAGTCTAATGAAGAACTTTATGAGATCACAGATAAAGATGATGCTACAGCAGAGAAGATTGCACACACCAACCAGATGGGGTGATTCTCCATGCTCGAAATTCATGCTTAACAACTTGAATATTCCAATCAAGGCTAATAATTTTCTGGAAATGAAATACAACCAAATAAAAACTTGGTCCTGAAAATTGGCTTGTTAGGATTCTTTTCCTTCATGTAGGAGATAGTAGGTAACACCAAGGTCTCTGGCCCTACTACCTCCTAACGTTTAGAAGCAGCAAAAATATTGAGAATGATCATGGAAAAAAATCTATGCCGTGTGAAAAACACTAGACAAGTATCCTGACATACTAAGGCAAAAGTCTTTAGAACAGTACGGGTTGCAGTCTTTTTTTTTCTTCTTTAGTAATATTACCAGACTCAGAGGAGAAGTCGTACTTTTGGAGTAATCTTGGGTAATCGTATTCTGGAAGAAAAAGAAAAGCATTTGGGTCATCAGTTTCTTTCTGGAAGGAGGTGCTCAAAGCCTTCCCATGCACAATTATTGAAAAATAATTGATGACAAGATTGGGGCATTCATTTTCATTTCCCTTTTTTTTTTTTATCTTCAAACACATACAAGCATGTTAAAAGGCTCTAATTTTTTGAATCAGGATTCTAGATAAAGCGGCCATTCTTCAAAGAGACTCAAAACCCCAGCCATGGATGGTCTGCACAGTGACACAAGTTGAAGAAGTCAAGATTCTAACTAGAATGTTACCCATATTAGCCAGTACCATAATAATGAACACTTGTTTAGCACAGCTTCAAACATTTTCAGTCCAGCAAGGGAATGTCATGAATCTGAAACTAGGTTCTTTTACGGTGCCTGCTCCATCCATTCCTGTTATCCCCCTGCTTTTCATGAGCTTCCTCATTCCCATGTATGAATTACTCTTTGTCCCATTCGCACGAAAGATCAGTCACCACCCTTCAGGCATTACACAACTTCAACGAGTTGGTGTAGGTCTAATACTCTCAGCCATTTCAATGGCAATTGCTGGGATAGTGGAAGTGAAAAGGAGGAACCAAGCCAGGAAAGACCCATTAAACCCCTTAAGTCTATTTTGGCTCTCCTTCCAATATGGTATATTTGGAATTGCAGATATGTTCACTCTTGTAGGACTGCTAGAGTTCTTTTACAGGGAATCACCAGCAAGCATGAAATCACTGTCAACTTCTTTCACCTGGTTATCCATGTCTCTTGGTTACTACTTGAGTACTGTCTTTGTGGATGTCATAAATGCAGTGACCAAAAGGATCACTCCGAGCAAACAAGGATGGTTGGATGGGCTCGACTTAAATCAAAACAATCTGAATCTGTTCTATTGGTTCTTAGCCATCCTGAGCTGCCTTAATTTTTTGAACTACCTCTACTGGGCGTCCAGGTACAAGTACAAATCTGAAGACCGCAATCCGAAGTCAAATTTAAAGGCTCTAGATTTAATGCCTCTCAGAAAGTTTGAGAACACCCAAGAAAGCGAAGCCAATACTAATGAAAGCAGTCAAACCAGTGAATTCAAGACTGAGGGACCCTCTTCCTCTGATGAAACAGAGGATGGTAAACGATAAGAAGCCCAAATAAGGATAGGAGACTCAAGACATGAGTGGATACTAAGAACTGAATATGATAAGTATGAGGATTCTAAGTAGTGAGCTAGGACTGTGAAAACAGGCCATGGATGAAATCTCTCTTATGGTTCTTGTGTGGTTGTATTATTGATTGGTACTTTGGCTCATGGATGAGCTCTGTGTCTGTTCTCCTTAACTTTTTTTTTTTTTTTGTGGATGCCCTAAGTTGATTGACCTGGACTTGCAATTGGATGTTTACTGATGTTTACTTACAGTCAAATGAAAGTAGTAGTAAGGTTACTGTCAAAATCTTATGTAAAAAATATATATATTTGTGTCATTAATTCTGAAACTAGTTTATTAAATTTATAGCATAATAGTTTTTTCAATATATAATTTTTCAAGGAACTAATTTAACAGGTGAAATATTAAAAATTTATTTTCCAACGCCATGATTCATATATCAAGATAAAAAAAAAAACTACAAGGAAGAATTTTTGCCATTTAAGTTGGGAATTAATTTTAATTTTAGAATAAATATATAATTAAAATATACAACATTATATTACACTTAAAAATAATATCATATATGAAAGGATTCGAATTCAATTGCTATTAAATCATGACCCTTATTATTGTTCACACAATCACAATTTTATCCATATTCTTATATTTTTTAATTATAATCATTCATTTTTATACACTCCGTACAATATTGGTGTCTTTTTCAAAACAGGATCACTTTCTATGGAGCGGGATAGGATGCGAAAGAGCAAAACACCGTGCCACGGTATTTTTCTGGGAATACGCTCCGGACAAAGTGGCCAAAATGATTTGCTGATTGGGCCCAAACGATTTTCCAGTTGGGCCCCCAATTTTTACGAAACACATAGGCCCCAATACGAAAACATACACACAGATCCAACGCACTGAGGAATACAATTTTCATTAAGGATTTTTTATTTGTAAATTTTCCAATATGCCTTTTTTCTAATTTTTGTGAGAAGTGTGCGCCTCTTGTATAAGCTTAATAGCATCACCTAATAAAAACATTGGGTGAAGGTGCATTTAGTAGATAATTTTTCTTTCTTTCTGCTTTTGTAGACAAAATAAAAGAGGGGTCCAATTTTATTAGAAATTGAAGTAAAAATGCAGGTGTTTCGTTGCAATTAAAATAAAGAAAATATTATCTTATTTAGAAAAACAATGTAGAGATGTAGAAAACATTAATTTATTTACGGAAGGGCTCGAAAGTTGAGACAGACCAATATAGAATTATTATTTACGTAAGGGAAATGAAACTTTGCTCTGTATTTTCTTTTCTTCAGATAGAAACTCTGTTCTAGTTGAAAGGCTAATAGATAAGGTGGAATATGATAAGGAAATGGCATATCAACAAAATACATTAATTTAATACATAACTGTAGGAACAATTATATATAACTAGGCTAATGTTTTTAACGCCGGTATAGCAAGTTGCAAATCAATATCAAGAGCCCAAGATAAAAAATTACAAAGATGAATGTTATATTAACAGAGTGATTTACATTTACCCCACCGACGCGTCTCTAGTTAGTGAAGTGGTGTTAATTATAGTAGGATGCCATTATTGTATCGTGTATGGGGCTAGCTGAGACCCATTCATCATGAATAGATAATGAATTGTGGATCTGTCTGAAACCGAAACATTATGTTATGTTAGATGCAGGGCAGAATATGTTTTGGGTTTGTTTCACTTTCCTCTTTAATCAGGGCTTCTTAAATATAGCAAGTGGTTGACAGCGCAAAGTGGTGTGTGGCCTTGGCAACTATAGATCCCAAAGGGTGGATGATGCATGTGATCAAGGGACACGGGGCTGATCTCAGATGCCTTCTTTTTCTATGAAATATCCACACCATAAATTGGGGTTCACAATTAATCCTTGTGTCTATTTCAGGTGAACTAGGATTATGGGTCATTTCATTTTGGGTGCTTTTCTTACTTGAATAATGAATTAAAACCTAGGTAAACAAGTTGGAAAGTTGACCTGATCCGAAGGTGAAGGTGAAGGTGAAGCAATCACAAATGTAGAGGATTTTGGTTGCGTGGAGAAGGGTGGGAGTGGGTTGAATGTATGTTTACGTGTAGTAAGGGGAAGAAGCATGAGTCGACAGAACAAGTTAAGAACACAAGCCGATAGGCACAAATGGGAAAGAAGGACTTAGGAGTCACATTGAATTTGATACGGATGAGTTGCGTAAATGCAACTGAGACGCCAACGCGCAGAGTGAGTTTGGGTGCCCACCAAGTCACTTGCCCTCACTCTCATAATAATCATGTATTTCTCCAACTAAGCTGACCAATTTGTCCATTTCCCCAACATTCCAAACTTGCCTTACCTCCACCCTAAATTTAGATAAGGTTATAATAATAATAATTTTACTTTTTAAGAAAAAGGACCCATAGACTACTACTGATTACTGTTCAATTTGAAGAAGACTGTTCTTGACTGAGTATACCAAAATTAATACACCAAATCAAAATCCTGATTATGGACATTATTGGTTATTTTTGTTTGCTATTCATTAGTTTAAATACTATAAACAACCTCTAAAAGAACAAAATCACAATAATTTTAAATTATTCTTAGAGCTATCAAACTCGTAATTAATCTTTTTCCGTGATAAACGGAAAGAGAAAAGAAGATGAAAAACCGTCGATCTATTCCCAATTCCCTAGTACATTAATCAAACAGTTAATTTCACGGCATTGGAAATTTGGAAGGTGGTTTTGACTTTTGACAATCAGCTCAACACAACGAGTAAAAGCAGTAAAGGGGACAAGAAAAGAGGAACACAGGAGACATAATTTTAATTAGGTTGAGGAGATTCAGATCTAGTGCTCCCTTCAAACAGCTCATTTTGATAAATATTTTTTTTTTTAAAATATGATTTTTCATTATAACAAGAAGAATCTTTTGATGCTGTTTTCTTATTTTAAGCCTGGCAGGAGTCAATGTCATAATTAAAACAGACCAGTAAAGTCCGATTTTCCATAACAAAGTTCGTGTCCATTTTGATTATAATTATATTTCAAAAGAAAAATTCGTTCGGGTGTAACTAAAAATAGTCTTTTTCATTTTTTGAATGTATGTTAATGATATTGAATGATATATATCGTCATTCAGCTCTCATTTGATAAGAAAATGAAATAAAATATTAAACTTGAGGGAGAAAAAAGCCATAGAAGAGGCCAAATTAAACAGCAATTATAGACCTTTAAGGAAAGAGCCAAGGAGGAAGGAAGGAGGACGCAACACCACAGGCCCCGCCCAACGACTGCTTACCCGTCGCCTCCCGCCCTCCTTGATTTATTATATTAATAATTTATATATTATATATATATATATATATATATATTATGATACTTGTAAATTACTATAAAAATACAATTAATCATTTATAAAATTTTTAAGGTATGAAATCTCCTTAAGAAGACATTTTGTCCTAAACGTTTCAAATGTTATATATAATAGTATAATAAAAAACACAAATATAAATTAATCCCAACATCACCGCTATATAAGAATAGAGACAAATATATAAAATAACTAAATTAAACGTTTTAAATACTTGGAAAAACAATGACTGTGTACCAAATTTCTCAAGGGTGGCAGGGCGTCTGTGACAAGAATCAGTTAACACAAACTGTTTATTTACCCTTTCCCTTCTTAAATCTATTAACTGTAATATTATACAAAAATATTACTATTTTGGATTCCAAATATGCCCGAGCGCTGTAATAAAAGTTAAAACCTTTAAAAGCCCGGCAAGCACTGCTATGTACTTGTGTATAAATTAGCCCCCCTCTGCCTCCTCCCTTCCCTAGATCTCTCTTATTATCTCTAATCTCTTAATCAGATTCTCTTCCATAATTAGCTCCAAAACTTAAGAGCCTAATATATTTGGCAACAATGGCTTTCTTTTGTTGCTAATGGCTGATTTGGTCATGCACTTATCGGGCCAATAGCCAAAGCACTGTACCTTCTGCCAAGTACGGAGCTTTGTGTCGCTTCTTTCCCAAATACAGAGTGGCGGAGCTACTTCGCAGAGAAGAGCCATGGTGAACCTCTTGCGGGTTGGCATTGTAATAGGAATTGTTTTTAGCAACATTGGACTAGTTTTTAGCAACTGGGTTGATTGGAGTCATCAGTACAATCATTTCAATGATACAGAGCTGTCGTTGTTGGAGGTTCACGAAGCATCATTGATTGGGAGGAATCCTCTGCTAGTAGGACTTACCCTCATTCAAAGTGCTGGCGCTAAAGGAGCAGGTACAGTCGAATGGCAGGCTTCGTTATTTCCTGTCAACCTTTTTTCGTCTTCCTCTTTATTCTTCGTATTTTTAATCTCATTAGTTCATGTGGGTTTTAAGAATCGCATAATAGCTTTAAAAACAGATTGAATTGTAAAGGTCCTCCTGTACCAACTATTGAAAATTTCAAACCGTGTCTGTCTTTTCATTTTAATAATCCATTGATTTGTTACTTTGAATACACTCCATCTAAGTGGAAATTAGTTATTCATTGCCTTTTAGTTTAAATTTATAAAGGCTTAGCTTTTGTTATTTTATGCAGTCACATTTTATATTGTTTGTATATACGACTATACGTGTTGAATGCTTTAAAGTAAATCTGTTATTCTTGATACCAATCTCATTTTATGGAAGAGAGAGTTATGTTGATAGATTTGGTTTATCAATTCGACCAATTTGTGATTTTGTTTTACTTCAACTTCTTCTATTTTGTGTTCGCCTTCCTCCATAATCCTTGCCCTGTCTTTGTCTTTCTATTTTGCATCCAGCTGACCTCTATACAGTATGTGGCCTTCAAGGCCATATTAGCATTGTGTATGCCAATTAGTTATTAATTAACTAAACAAAAAATTGAACGTCTGTACGAAAATTTGGCTAATTACACTTTCTTTCTTCCGCTCTGGCAGTCTGCTTGGATGGGACGTTACCTGGATATCATTTGCATCGAGGATATGGATCAGGAGCAAACAACTGGCTTGTCAATTTAGAGGTTTCACTTGATCTTTCTAACCGTTGAATAACACATTGTAAATTTTATTGGTTTTAATTGGTTTGTATATAAAGAAAATGTGTCGTAATTCCTCTTGCCAAATTGATGAACAAAATATCAGTCTTTTGTTTTTTGGTACTTTCAGAAGTATTTCTTTTGAATGTGTGGTGAGAATCCAATTTTTGTTAAAGAATATGAGTAAAAATATTCAGAGCTGAACTTTGAGGCTCTCCAAATGTCATAGTCCTTTTTAATGCATTATTTATTGATCAAGCTACTTTTCAGCTATACTGTAAGAAACTTTTGTTGATAGTCAAGTGAAATCCTGTGACAGGGAGGTGGATGGTGTAATGACATTAGAAATTGTGTTTACCGCAAGAAAACACGGCGTGGATCATCAATTTTCATGGAAAGGGAGATTCCTTTTACAGGAATACTAAGCAATAATGCTGCACAAAATCCAGGTTTCCATTCTATTGAACTACCTGGACTAATAAATTTCTGCTCTTCTCTTTTCCCTCCTATATAGGCTTTAGCAGCCTCCATCATGTTATTCTTCCTTGTGATTGCAGATTTTTTCAACTGGAACAGAGTGAAGATTCGTTACTGTGACGGTGCCTCTTTTACTGGGGACAGTGAAGATAAGGTTGATTTCAATTTCTTGCTGTTAACTAATTTTTTTCGAATAATTTTATTTCCATTGAGGCTGCCAAGAAGATGAAATGACTTAGAGAAGTGAGGTTTTCCTTACAAACTTAGTATGACGTGTGGAATGACATTTGTGATGTTCTATTCACTTCACAGGCTCAAATGGGTAAACATGAAGAACAAGGAAAAAATTTACATACAAGTACCTTCAAGAATTCTGAAATTATGATGCCTCTGCTTAACTTTTTGTTTCTTTATTCAAGCTCCATTCTTTTGAAATTGTTGGTTTTTGAGGTGCTTCTTGAGGTTTTTGTGAATTTGGTTGCAAGGCGTTGCATTAAACAAGGCCTTGTGAACTTTGTGTTTAACCTTATAATTCCTATCTGAACAGGCTCATCCAAGTGCCAACTTTCTTTATTTAATTTTTTTTTTTTTTCAATCCTCTGTTAGTGTTGCTGTGTTTTTTTATTTTTTTTAACAAAAGTTAGCTGAGGATACTCACAAGTTACAACTATATAATTAGAAACTTAACAAGAAAAGCATCGTGTAGAGAATGGTTGGGATTTTTATCCTTAACTTTTCCATTCTGATAACATTCTGTGGATAATATATACAACTTAAATTAACATGACATTCATTTCACTAGATAAGATTCTTCAGCAACACTAACTTGTGTAAATTGTCTGTTGATATAGACTGCACAACTGCAATTCAGAGGACAACGTATTTGGTTGGCTGCAATGGAAGATTTGATGTCAAAGGGAATGCGTCATGCGAAGCAGGTTGTATACACACACAAAATAATACTACTTCAATCATCGTTCTTCTCATGATATACAACTGTTTATGTGTCAGGCTCTTCTTTCTGGATGCTCTGCTGGTGGTCTGGCTACTATTATACACTGTGATGAATTCCAAGGTCTGTTTCCAAGGATTACCAAAGTGAAGTGTCTGAGTGATGCTGGGTTATTTCTTGATGCGTAAGCTTCTAACTGCAGTATTTCATGGTTTTATGCTCAATGCCTTTTACGCCACTACCTTGGTATTTTGTTCCTTAAATGGTTAAAGTAATTGTTAACTGTTTTGGGATTATAGGGCTGATGTTTCTGGTGGGCGTACTCTCAGGAATCTATATGGTGGAGTTGTAGGGTTGCAGGTACGACTTTAGTGTTGAGGCCACCAATTTATTACAGTCTGAAAGCAAAAATATAAGGTTTCTAATGTATTACAAAAGTACTTCTTTCATGGTCAGCTTGACAATTGGTTAATAGTATGTAATTCAACAACTTCAGAACCAAAAATTAATGCCAAATCAAAACGTCAATTTTACTTGAAGTCTCAAACATCATCTTGGATATATCCTGTTTTGGTCGTGGATCCTTCATGTGGCATTTCACTGAATCTAATCTGAAACTCATACTGTTATGCAGCTTAATTGAATTTTGAAAACCTTTGATGATAAACAGGATCTACCACATGCAAAATATTTTGCATGAACTGATTACTTGGGCTTTTGACATGATTATGAAGCATGCTGATATATATGTTACCTAAACATTGCAGGGGGTGCAGAAGAATCTGCCACTTATTTGCACTAACCACCTTGATCCCACTTCGGTAATTACTAATCAGTAATCTCTAACATTGTATTTTACTGAGAATTAAGAAATATCAGAACAAATAAGCATAAATTGGAATTCTCCATTTTTGCTGCTTGCTCTTGGTTGAACTCTCAGTTATGTTTTTGTTTTTTTGTCCCTTTCAGTGCTTCTTCCCTCAGAACTTGATTTCCAGTGTTAGAACCCCGCTATTTATTCTCAACGCTGCCTATGATTCATGGCAGGTAAATTGTCTGATTCCATCCTCTGCTAGTTTTAGCTCTCCTGATAAAGCAAACTGTTATGATCTCTGGTAGTAGGGATGCATTAAATGAATTATTGACAAATTATACAAAATGTATATAATTTCATGCTTCTCATCAGATCCAGTCCAGCTTAGCTCCTCCATCGGCTGATCCCCATGGCTATTGGCATGATTGCAGATTAAACCATGCTAAATGTACTAGACCACAAATCCTATTTCTGCAAGGTGATTAGATAGCAAGAAATTTTGATTCTAAAAGTGTAGAGAGGTCTTCAATAAATTATTCAGCCCTTCAAGACATTTCACTGTTTGTTTTATACAGGATTCAGGAATCAAATGGTAAATGCCATTAGAGGCTTTTCAAGATCAAATAAGAATGGTTTCTTTATAAATTCATGTTTTTCTCACTGCCAAACTGAGAGGCAGGATACTTGGTTTGCTGACAATTCTCCTGTCATTGGGAACAAGGTATGCCTGATCTAAGACCCTTCTTTTGTTCTGTTTTTATTGTTATTATTATTTGTTTTGTTAAGATCTTTTTATGTAATCTTTATATGCAGGCAATTGCTGTGGCTGTTGGAGATTGGTATTTCGACCGAGCAAATGTTAAGGACATTGATTGTCCTTATCCTTGCGATAAGACATGCCACCATCTCGTTTTCAGATGAGCAAACGTTCATCAATCGTCTCAATTTCATTCACATCATTAATTTACACCGCTTCTCATGTTGCCTTTGAGAACTACGCTATTCAATTGAAGTATAGAAGACAATAAAAGAAAAGGTCGCTGATTAGATCAAATTCAATCAGCCAGCCTTAGTAATCAGGTGAAAGCAAAATTTTATACGTAGATCAACTAGTTGTGAATGCAGAGGCAATTACTCTTTATATCTCAATATTATTTTCAAAGTGGGGATTTATAGTCATGGTAGGCTAAGCATTGGCTGTGATGTAATGTGGTCTTTTCAGAAGTTTCCCTTTCAACAGGAATAAAAAGGTTGTGATTATTCAGAATGTTTTTCCAACTTCAGTTGCTATGCTGTACGTTAGAGGTTAAATTGTGGTGGATATATGGTAAATATTACTACCAATTACACAGGGTACTGATACATTGGTTTTACTATTATTTTTTTAAAAAAAATTGATTTTCCATGAAATTTGTTGTAACTATTAGTTAATAAATTGTTGGATACTTCAAGTAAGTGAATTATTTGGTATACTAACAATATTTAATAATTTTATGTTTAATGTAATAATTAAAAAGTATAAATAAATAATACAATTAATATTTCAATGAAAGTAAATTTCTTCATGGATACAAGAAAATGTGTTATAAGAGTTGTTGATGGGTTATAAAAATGGGGGATTTCTAGGATAAGAAAACTGTGCATTTGAATGGTGAATGCATGAAGAATAATGTTATACGCCTTAGTCTTAGTCTTAGTCTTATTCTTATTCGCCTAGCTTCCCCTTCTTAAATGGTATACTAATAATGTTATATGCCGTAGTTGATAGTCCATTGTATGTGTACATTCAACTTTGCCCTAGTCTTATTCACCTTCCCCAGTTCCCCTCCTTAAAACTATGCATTAATGATCTGCCACCTAAAACAAATCTTCTGATAAGGCGCTATTATATCAGCACCGTCATCATTAGTTCAATCATTGTCATCATCATTATATTTATCTTTATCACAATCAAAAGTTTGTTTATTTGTCATTTGGCCTTCCCTTTATATTAAATTGATAAAGATATTTATAAGTTTTGTTCCTCACACAATTAGATGAAAGCAAAGAATTCAAAACAAACAACTCCCTCAAGTTTAACTACTCTAAATTCCTATTTTATCGGATATATAAAAGTTGGGATTGAATAGCCACCACTGATTGTAGGGCCCCAACAATTAGCACCAATAATTTGTTGCACATGCAGGGAGGCGTTCTACGTACAATCACTATCGTCTGCAAATTAAAGAATGAATAAGCTCCGAAATATTTATTAACAGAATAGACTTCTTCAATGTGTGTGCACATGGACAATCAAGAGGATGAATTAGTACGTATGACTCCAGAATTTTGTCCTTTTCTATGAATTAGCAAAAATGATCAATTTTCTCCAGAAAAGGGACATCTCTGATTAATATGACTTATGGAGCTTAATTTCCCTAGATAACGTGCTTGTTATACAGTTTAAGTATTCTTTTGTCAGGTGATTGGAGAAAGGGAAAAGGCATCACTGTCACAGCAACTGCTTTGAAACAGTTTGACTTTCGTTTCTTTGATGATGCCAAATGAAAAAGAGTAGTACCATAATTTTTACTTTGACTCTAGCTTTAACCTTGCTGGTCCTCAAAGGGTGAAATATCAATTCTCTGTTCTGTGTAGTTTAGTTAATTCTTTTGTTTCTGGGTTTCTCAACTGTTTTTCTACTTTTTCTTTTTGTTTTACCACTTTGCAACCAGTAATAGTACTAACCCATATCCCATCTAGATCACAAAAAGGAACAAAAGAAAAAACTTGTATCTGTGCTGTGGTGGGGGATGCTATTTCAAAACAAGCTCAACTTGAAGGATGCTTTCTTTCACTTTCAATTTTTTCTCTCGGTGATTTCTGTCATGTCTGTGAAATCACCCCAACCCCCATTTTATCTTGCTCTTTCAGCGTCTAGACGCCCAATGGGGACCCCATTCTGGCGCAAAGGTTGTAGAGGCTTAGGCCCACGCTAAGGACATTATACACTGAATCCTACTGTTAAAAATGGTACAAATCGTGTCACCTCCCAATACACTGATCTCTAAAATATCCTCTTGTTTTTCCTTTTCTTTTTCTTTCATTGCGTCCTTAAGAAAATGCTAACTGAAGAAAGCGGATGAATGAGTTCTTTTGTGCCATCATTGAATGAGTGTCATTTCCAGTATTTCTCAAGTCTAAACTAGCCGGTGCTTTGCCGGTGCTTTTTGGCCTATCTCTTCTATATTTGTTTAGCAAAAAATCAGATCCATCCCCGGCACACAGGTTTTAATTATGATCATCATCGGATAGCCTTTTGAAAGGGGTAAACCAAAGGAAGACAAGTATACTTTCTTGTCTTCAGTCGTTGAGGGGGAGGGGAAGGAAGAGAGCTCAGGCTGTCGAAAAAGTGAAAATCATCTCCATCTTTAGGAGACAAGATGGACACCCATTTAAGAAAAATGGTCCTTGAGCTTTGATAGAGAAAGGAAGATGGAACTTTGCTGGATTCTCAACTTGAAAAGGGTGAAGTGAAAAGCTGGACTTTGTTAAAAGAGAGGACAAATCCCGGACATACAAAAGTTATTTGGATTTGAAACTATTCAGTCACACGATGCTTCATGAACTTAATGGCAAATATTACAGTTTAGGTAACAAAACTCTTATTGAAACATTAAATTAGACAAATATAAAGAATGATGTTAACTGTATACAGATAAAAATTACAAGCTACGGATCCATGATAATTGAAGAATGTAAGAGAAGACCTGGAACAAGCCTTATTTTGCAGCGATTCTTCTCTGTTTGATGAACAAAATGACGAAAAGAAGCTTGAATCAATCACAAATATTATACTGTAACATAATGATTGGAAGCTTTTTGTATCAGACACATCTACAAAATCAAAAGAAAAGAATATTTTATAGCACACACCTGTGGTCAGAACTCAGAAGAGAAATTTCTGACCCAGTTCATATTGGAAATGTCGGCAACTTTCTGTTTCATTGAATTGAAGTTTTGACATGTTAAAATAAAAGCTAAAGGGTTTGTCCAAAAGCCACTGAAAACCTTTGCAGATCCTTGGTGTATATATCTGAGGCTTGAAAAAGTTGTGGTTGCTGGCTATGGTGCCAACTAGTACTTGACTCATCTGCTATGAAGCCTGTTTCTGGTTTAACTTCACTGTAGATAGATTGAGAGGTTTGATTCTGCACTGCGTTTCCCAGAAAAAATGGGGTGTTAAGATACTCTGACCATTTAATGTCTTCTTGTTCTGGTTGTAATTGAAAATGGGTATCTTTACCAGCCTTCACAGACTCTGCCAGTTCCCATGTTAAAGTGTTATTCTCAAGGAAGTTAGTGCTGCTTTGTAAATGGATACTGCTGCTGCTCCCATTGCTTTTGCCTCCATTGTTACTGAAGGTACTGGCTTCCCAGGTCTGAACACCATCAATATCGCCAGAGGATATGGAAGGATTATTAGATTGGAGACTTACAGTGGACTTTACATGTGTTGGAGTTGGCAAAATTGAGCTTGACACAGAATGGAGCATAGCGGGAGTCATACTTGAATTAAGCTCTGACATCACCTGAGAGGAAGTGGAACTGGGAATGAAGCAAAGAGAGCTGTTGGGATTTGCGGAGTGCCCAATATTTGGTCCATAGTTCAACTGCTGGAGAGAGAAATAACCAAACCTATTTAGAAATAAATCCTGGGTGCTGATCAAACTGTTGTTGCTACTGCTGCTATTGTTGATCTTGGGGCTGGTAGAAACTTCAAGTGGGTACCGCTCTGCAGGCATTGAAGCTGGCTTTGGTTTTGTTAACTCAGCCAGACTCGGTTCATTGGATACCGAGGCTTTCTGATTGCTTTTGTCGGCTGAGGATGGCTTGTCCTTGTCGTTCTCAACCTCAACCTCAGAGAGCGGTTTGTGGGTGTTTGGGTCAATGCCTCTTTGCCTTAGCTTCTTTTTGAGGCATGAATTCCATAGATTTTTTATCTCATTGTCAGTTCTTCCCGGTAACTGAGCTGCAATCTGAGACCACCTGATAAAGTAGCAAGCACATATATAAAACCATAGAACAAGAACGATAATCAGAATGGCTAAAAAGCCAAAAGTACGTATATGAATAGTTCCTCAACTGATGAACCATAATTACCTGTTGCCCAGTACTGCATGGAGTTCAATTATCAAATTCTCTTCCTGTTGTGAGAATGCCCCCCTCTTCAAATCAGGCCTAAGGTAATTTATCCACCTCAACCTGCAGCTCTTCCCACACCTCTGCAAACCTGTTATATGCAATACACATAAGGAGAGTGAGAAAGAAGGTTATAAAATGAGTCTTGCCCTTTATCGTACGCACTGCAATACGGAAACAGAAAGTGATGGAACAGAAGTAGTACCAGCCAGTTTGGGGACAGAGCTCCAACATCCATGGCCATGCTTGGTGATATAATTGAGAAGCTTCTCGTCTTCCTCTGGTGACCAGAGGCCTTTCCTTAGCTTCTGCTTGTAACAGCAAGAGTGCCTTCCCATGTGCACCTTCAATTCACCTTCAGTGTTTTGAAAAGTCTCTTTATAAAAGCGGCAAACTCCTCTGTCTACACCTACGTGGATGCAGGAAGAAGACACGGAAACGAGAGAGGGATACCCTTGAGAGGTTTATGACATGGAAGTTCAGAAAATAAAATGGCAGCTTGATAGGGAATCAAATAAATAGAAGGAGCCTTGGGGAAAGTTGTACTCAAGAAGGTGATTGGACATTGCGATTTTGAATTTATATCTGACTTTCCTGACCTGGGCAACATCTCCCATCACGGGACTATCCACATAATCATCTGGGCCCCATCAGCTGGGCCGTTATCTTTTGACGGTCTGATGTATTTGTTACCATCCATCAGATGGACAGGATACGACCACAGAAGAGTCATATAGTTTGACTTATGAATGTCCTATTAACAAGGGGCGGGGCATTTTCTCAAGAGATCTCATATTTTAACAGAAAAAAGTGCTTCTTCTCAGAACACAGTGAATCAATTCTATTTCTAACTTAGAAATGCAAATTTTTGGTAAGTACTTGCTATAAAGCTTGCAAGGCTTTCACCGACCTTAGTAATTATGTACCATGCTACTTAGTCTCGGAAGTCCTTTTCTCATTACCTAAAAAAACTTCGAGTATGACAAGGTGTCATATTGTCATACAATTTATTAAATAAAAAAAAAAGAAGGGCCAGGAAAACAAGAACTTTGTATGGAGTTTGAAGCAGCGGCCTAAGCTTAGATTACTCCCAATATTAGTACTATAAAGTATAAAATAACCACAAGATTTGAGAAATGGCAAATTTCTGGTGCACAAGTAAAGGCTGAGACCAGTAAAGTGAACAAACAAAGTATCCTGCATTAAATTGACGATAACATAAGCTTTTTCTACGTTCTTTGATTTCCTTTGGTGATAATACTTCGAAAATTTGGAAACTCGATAGTTCTTTCCCTTTCTTGACTAACTTTTCTGCGAGATACTCTTTGGTAGAAAACTGACCTTCTCTTCTTTTTGGCTTTTTGGGATCATTTTTCAAAATCATGATCCTTTGGAAAAGTTTCATCATTTGGGTACAAATACAAAATTACTTTAGACATATTTGAAAGATAATTAAGGTCATATTTCTCCCCTTAGAAAATACTGGAAATTCGACCAACTCTCCAAATGATTATGTTTTTTGCAATTTGAAAATTACGTAACTTTAAATTAAATTGGATTTCTTAAATCTCAATATTCTCACTTCATACAAATTCTGTGTTTGTGTGGAAAGATAATAAATTTTGGGGGTTCGAGTACTAAAACAATAATTAATAATGGAAATAAACAACTGTACTTGTATGTATAACTTGTATGTATAAATACGACAATCACAATAATGCAATTGCCCTTTTTGTTTATTTCAGCCTGTAATTCAGAAATATGAAAGCAGACAAATGTGGATGATCAATTATTACAAACAGCAGGAACGCTCAAATTGCCAAAACTCCATTTGTATCTATAACTTCAACAAAAATATATTATTTCTTACTATTTTACTGTTTAAATATTTTTGTTTTCTCTCTTGCTTGGTGAAAAATATGCATAAATAGAAGAAAGGTGGTGTGCCACTTTAAAAACACACTACAAGAATGATTATGGGATAAAGATGATTGATTCTGTGTTGGGGAGAAATCACAAAAGCAAAGAGCAGCATAGCATTGAGACCGGAGCCCCAAAAAGACCACTGTGCATTTGATTCCATGATCTTGCTGACTTTCCATAGATAAAGTCAATTTAAAATGACCTTCCTTGAACTACGAGATTGGTTTCATCAATGGAGGATTCTTCAATATGTAATGATGAGGGGTTGAATTCTCAAACTTTACCTTCACCCTTTTGAGTTGTGGCTGCTTGGTGAATCCAAAAATTAATACCAAAAAATGGTCCTTCACCAGTTACCAGTTAGTTATATCAACAAGGACATGTTATCATGTGGTAAAATATTCATAAATAAGCAACAAAAGCTGGAAAACTCAGCATGTGTGTAAAGAAATGTAAAATAAAACTGGATATCTGTAAAATTACATATCTTGGAATAGAAGTAATCAAAGGACATTTGTAAGCTTAATAAATTAACCATTTCCTTTGTCCTTCTTAGATGGCACAAATTGTACAATATTCTCTGCAAGTTATTCATGGCACAGAAACATCCAAACTAGTATTTTGTCTTGTAAGTGCTTGATTTTTCTATCAACACGTTCTTAACTTGAAAAAGTATCTTCACCTCTCAATAATAATAAAAATAATATAATTAGTGATATTAATATTGATATCTTCCTGTGATAGCCTGTCTCTTTGTTCTGATATATTGAAGTTTCCATGCCTAAGCAATGACCTAATTCAGACATCCAATTGGGTATCTGAATTTTAAATAAGAAAGCCATGGGAAGATGCCTGTAATCTCCATACCTTATCTTATATTTCCCAGATGAGCTGTTCACCCAAGTCAAACTTGAACCATTGTAAATTGTTTGTACCTTCTTTCTGCCTCTATACGTTAATAATATATGTCGGCTTCGTTGTCCTTTGGATATTCACTGCAAATAATCAATTGGGTTCTTTTAATAGTGATAAAAACGAAGTTGGTCAGCTATATTATTGATCCTCTGTTTTCTAGTCGTCTTCGTGAAATCAAATATTCATGTCTCTGTTTTGGTAATCAATCTCTGATTGCAAATGATTGGAGCCCTTGAAATTGCAATACTTTAACCCCAAATAAATAATTGAACTTACTATCTCATTATCAACGTTTAATCTGCAGGGTCAAATATTCGCTGCCAGGCCGGGAGACAGGGCAAGGTGGGAATTTAACTCTTATTTGGATAGATGTGTTCAAGAAAAACCAATGCATGGAAGCACTGGTCCATTCATGGTCTCTTTTCCAGCTAACTGAGCTATAGTCACATAAGTTTTTAAACTGCACTTAGATTTTTTCTTTAAAATGTTTATATTTTTGTATAATTACTAGAACTATAATGTGAAATCATGGTGATAGGCAGTAGCCCAATAGGTATATCAAACTGTTTTGAAGCATTCGGATAATCAGAGGCAGACAGTGGTTGGGACAAATCTAATCCAAAATCACTTGTTCACTTTACCGTGTGTTTGTCTCACAAGTTGCTAAGCTGTGATTCCTTTGGAAAGGTTGAATATATATGAAAAATTTAGTAAATGGAGTCCATGGTCCCACAGCAAGGGAAAACTGCATAAGAAAAGGATTATCAATTTTATGGCATTATTGTCAATTAGAATATGTGATAACAATCTTGGTAGGCCCATACCTAAAATTAAGTTTATTAATTAGGTCCAGTGCATAGTGCCTCAATTGCAGATTAAAGAAAGACTAAAAGCCCTTTTTCTTTTTCTTTTTTATTATTTGTTTGCAGTTCTGCTACCAATTTTTCAGAAAATCATTGATGACTAATGTTGAAATAAAACAGCAATCTTGTCCTTGTCCTTGATAGTAGTAGTAGTCCTCCCTTAAATCAACACCGTCCTACAATTTTAGGGAAATTAGAAAGTTAGCAAGAAATTTAAAGAAAACATCAAGTTCAGTGTTTTTATTGCAGTTTAAGAGCTGAAATATTCAGACCCTAACCAAAACACAGACAAATATTTCTGGTGAACTGCTATATCGTGCAAAACTATCTTAACTTGGGGGAGGTTTTGATAACAATTACTATTACTAACGATTTTGATCAAATGGAAACGATGGCATCCATTCCACGTAAAGCAAAGGGTATGATTTGATGGGAAATTTGTGAAGAGAAAGATTTGGATCAGTATTATAATCAAAAAAGGCATTTGAAATAGAGGGAGACACAATCCACTTGCCCTTGAAAATAAACATGGAGATGCCTCTGCATTATTCTTAAAACCATCTTTTCCCAAGCTAATTCTATAACAGACAACTAATTGACAAGAAAGAGCCATTGTTATATTTCATGAATCATGATATGAGATAACCCTTTTTTGCTTAGTGCAATGGCAGTAGTTGTCAATCCCGAACTACTTGATTAAAATAAGCTACTTGGAACTATACAAATAGTTCTATGTAACCACCACCAAGTTAACTTTAATTTTCAAAATTTGATCTTTCTCAATGTTTCCACACCTAACAGGGCCCAAGAAACCAGGAGATTATCCCACAAGTGTGTCATATTATTAGCAATATTGCAGCTCAAGCAGAGAAGACATTCTTTCCAAACTTGATGAGTTAACTTCAGTTTCCATTTCAAATAGCTTGTATTTGTTCCTTAAGATTAAGAATAGAATATCTTCCTACGAGTAGAATTATGAGTATTTAAAGTATGATGGAACAGGAATTGTGGGTGGGCAGCTCTGGTTTCCCACCTTGATTTGTTGGATAATTGAAGGTTGCAAGGTAAAAAGTTTCAATCTGAGAAGACCTGAAATTATCCTACTCAATTGGCCCATTAAGGCCGGTTGGAAACACAAGCACATGCGTATGCATATTTCATAAGTTTTAGTTTAACAACAACTTTAAGCGATGATGACAGAGACACGAGTGTCTCTGTCATGACGTTGCTTTCCATAACTGGAAGATTAAGATCTAACTGGTAATCATTGTTAAGTTAAATCCCACTGTTCATTCCCCATTAATAACATGGATTACTTATTTTATTGAGTTTAGAAGATGTAAGCATTGATGCAGGCAGCGTTCTAGATTAAAATTGACTTTAAGAAGAAGGCAACATTATATCATATATGAGTTTTCTAATGGGATATAAAACCCATCAATTATAAAAAAGCTTTGTCTGGTTGAAATGTTCCCTTTGTGCCCCATCCTTGAATAATTACATTTTGCTTTTGCTTTGTAGTGGGAGATGATAGTCAACTTTATTGCCACATTTACATCATTACTTGCAATTTGGGGGAGAGCTTATGCCTGTAAATGAACTATTTGAGATTCTAATAGGCATTTGGTGCAGGAGCAGAGTCTTCTCAATCAATCTGATTTCAGAACTTGTGTCGAGCAGAGCTCTCAATGGAGAATACTTAAAGATTTTGATTAAAGGGGGTCTAATCAAATTCACAAAAAGAAGAACTTTCGAGAAAACTAGTGCCAGACACGAGACAACCCTATCTAATCCATCATCCTTGGACCTCGTAGATGCTTTCTTTATAATACAACTTCGTACATCTTAGCCAACCCATAATTTTTATGTCCTCAACTTCCCGCTCTACGCAACCTTTGTACCCATAATGTCATCATTCTTTGCCCAAGGGGTCTTTGGTTCAAGCCCTTTGTGTACACACATCATCCTGTATTGTGTTGGCACATTTTTGGCATATCTCAAAAACTAATTTTTTGCTTTACTCAAACTGTCTTGAGCTTAATAGAGCACAATATTAAAAGAAAAAATGAATGTGTACGGGTTATAATTAAAAAATGGGGAATATTTAAAAAATTTTTTTTAATAATGATAAACTAATTATAAATTTAAAAACAATAAAAAACTCAAAAAGAGTCATACATTTAAAAAAAATAAAAACTTTGAAGAAAAAGTAAAAATATATAAAAACATCTTAAAAATTTTCAAAAAAAATAAAATGAGAATTGAGGGGATGGACCGGATGGTACATTAATCAAGTGTAGGTCAAGGCCTTTGAAGCCTATGTGTGGAAGTTTCAAGAGTTAGGCCAACCCAATAAATCAAGATGGGCTTTCATTCCATAATATCTCCGTCGGGCTATGCGGAAGACAAGAAGATGACTAGCTGACCCTTCTATTAGGTCTTTAGTTCTCCCCTTCCCATCAAACTCAAAGCACTGATCATAGAATAGAAGATTCCTCCGAGTCCTTTCGTTCTTTTGCGGGCCCTCGTGTATTTTCTTTTTACCCTTTTTACTTTATGCTCTGCGATTGCTTCTCATGTTTGTTTTCCTCAACTCTCAAGACCCATAAAGAGAGTTCTTGTGTGTGTGTTGTGCTTTATTTCTCTTTCAATTTGAGAGACCAAGGCAGCTGTCATGATAATTATATTTCATATTTTGCAACCAAATTCTAGCACCCTATCGGGGAACAAACTCGACCTTCAATTCGTTGATCTATTTTTAGTTCTCTATCATTTTAAGTGAATTTATACTAATTTTCTTTAACCTTCTTTTCTTTGCACATAAGAATTTTGGTTAAAAAAAGAGACAATAGGAAATATTAAGTAAAAACAAGTTGAATAAGATTACTTAATATAAGAGGAAGTTTCCTTTTGTTTCTATTCATAATTTAGAGCTATACTTTAATTAAGATGGGGAGTAGACCATTTGGAACAGTTTTTGTTTTATTATTTTTAAAAATAATTTTTAAAAAATAACTCTAAAAAATAATTTTATAGAATAAAAAAATAAAAAATTTGTTTGGATAAATATTTTTCATCAGTTATTTTTATATTTTTTAAAAAATAAATAAAAAAATAAGTCAAATACAAAAAAATTATTTTTATTTTTTAGTTACTATTTTTAGAAATAATTTTTAAAAACAATTGATAAAAACAGTTACTCAAACAAATTTTTTTATTCTCATAAAATAAAAAAATTATTTTTAAAAACTTCTTCCAAACGGGCTGTAATGCACGGGGATATTAAGTTTGCGACGAGGGCCCAAATATTTTGGACCGTTAAATGGAGGAATCTCCTGCTGCCGATCTGGTCCCCAACTCCTTCAATAAAGCGTGTTATGGTCAGTTTTTCTCTTTTATACTTTGTTTTTATGTTTTTAATGGAAAAACTTTAGTGGCAGCTTAATCCTAAATTCCTAATCCTCAAAAATCATTGAGACCATAGCAGCTCATGTGATAGTCTGTCGGACTTCCCTGTTTCTGCTTTTTCTGAGGCAAACTAATTCTTCTTCCTTAAGTTGAACCGGCTTTTCTTCTTTTTCCTGGGGTTGTTGCCAACCATATATTCTTTACACTTAGAAGCTTCACTTTGCCCCTTGATTTCCCATCATGGCCACTGAAACTGTTGCAGCTGAACATACTTCTGCAATTGATGAGGTTTGTTCCTTTCTGAAGTTTGATCCTCAACTTCTTCTAATAGTATCTATATGTGTTCTAGTTCAAGCAGAAGCACTTTGATAAAGCTCACATATATTTACTTACGAGACAAGCAGGAAAAAATTTTGCTGATGATTCTACATTTTTCTTTTTCTTTCTTTGCCAAGACCCAGTAAGGCATATAACTTCAGTTTTTGTAATATTATACAATAAAAAGATGGAGAATAGGATTAATATGTGTCCTGAATCAAGAAAGAAAGATATATCTGCAGTAGATAGTTGTGTAAGATAGATATTCTTTTGATAAGGAGAAAATAGGACAAGGTAACCGTTTCGCTATGAAATATTGTGAATTTGAAATATTCATATTTATGCTTTAGTCTGAGCGTATCATACTTAACTACATTCTCTACTAGTATCAACTTTTTACAATGTTCTTATGGAAGTCTCCTACTTATGCGCTTACTTGCTTTCTGTTGTGTTCAAAATATTTAATTGCGTATTTCAGTGGCCACTCTTAATTTAACGATCAATGCTTTTCCATCTTCATACAGCAAGTTGAGAAGCAGGAAAACGAAGAAGCTATTGGACAAAAGGGCGTTCCTTTATCTAGTGAAAATGAAGACAAACATGACAAGGCTGAGGATGCACAAGGTCCAGCCATCCCTTTGTCTACGGCAGAGGGGGAAGACAGCAAGGCTGGGCCTGCTGCAGTTGAGGTTGAAAACACGAATGATTCTGCTGAGGATAATCTGAAAGATGACAAGGCTGAGGAAGCACAAGATCCAGTTATTCCTTTATCTAAGACAGAAGAACATAAGAAGGCTGATCATGCTGTAGTTGAAGTAGAAAAGACTGATGATTCTCCGTCGTTAGAGGCTTCTGTTGCAGAGGAGGAGGAGAAGGAACTGATTCCTGAATCACAGGCTATCAGTGTCGCGGAAACAGCACCAGATGCTGACAAAAGCCAACCAGAAGAACCACTGCCCACAGCACTTTGTGTGGAGGAAACACCACCGCAGCCAGAAATGGAATCTGCAGAAACAGGGGAAGAGAAGCAACCAAAGACAACCGACATTCCTGAAGCCGAAACCATCGAAAAATCAAGCAACCTTGTTGAGGTTGATCCTCTGACAGAATCAGAATCAGAGGCTGTGAAAGAGGCAGAAAATAGGGAGACAAGTTCTCAACCAGAGAAGAAATCCCAACAAAAAGAACTCGAGGAGCAACCAAACACAGATGCAGCTCCTAAACCCTCAGTTGAAGCCATCAAGAAACCCAGTGATGCCATTGAGGAAACAACAAGAGATACAGAATTTAATGCAGCGGTAATGAAAGAGACGGGCAGTTACAAAGCAGGGCCCACTGAAACAGGGAAACCAGAATATGTGGTTACTAGAGTTGAGGAAAACTCAGTTGAAACGGAAAAGCAATTATTCGAAAAAGAGACGGTTATCCATCAAACATCAGCTGAAAGCACAGAGAAACCAGGTGATATTGTTGATGTTCACCCTCCCAAAGAGTCCGATATTGAGATAGTGGAAAAGATTGGCAACTTAGACGCAATACTTGTGTCTACTGATGTGAAGAAAAAACCAAAAGAACATTTAGAAGTAACTGAAGAAGTTAAGGAAATAAGCAAAGACGTGAAGACTCAACAAGTACTTGTGGGTGAGTTCGCTAAGAGTGAAGGAACTTCAGATGATATAAAGGATCCGATATCATCGAAGAAAGAGAAAACTGACGAAGAGGAGGAAACTAGTGTCACAGAAAGTACTGCACAAGTTTCATTCAATAAGAAAGCTCAAGTTGCAAATGAGGTGAAATCTTCTCCTGGAATTACAGAAAAAGTTGTTGAAGAGGATGCCAAGAAGGAATCAAGCTATATTGATGTGATTGAGGGGGTGTCAAAAGATGTGGTTGGCACTTTAGAAAATTCTGAACGAGTTTCCATTAATCAGGAAACTAAAACTGACCTTCAAGAAGAAAAAGAGGAAAAGGTGGCTGCAAATGATGACAAGAAGGAACCAAGCGCACATGTTGTTGTTGAAGGAGAAGGATTGTCAAGAGAGGCAGAGGTGGAGATCAAAAAGGCCGAGGAAAAGAATGAAGCAGAGACAGCTACAACTGAAGAAGGACGATTTAAATTAGAGAGTGTAACAGATGATCGACCTGCAGTTGATAGCCAGAAAGAAGGGCACGCACAGACAGAGGTAGATGAAATCGCCATAGCTGCAAGTGAACCCGTTACAGAAACCTTAGCATCTAAATTGAAAGAAGAAGAGGAATCTATTACAACTGGTGTAATTAATTTGGAGAAAGAAAAAGTTGAGGACCAAGTGAAAACTGACATTCAAATTCCAGAGCCACCCACCAAGGGAAATGAAGCAACCAAAACATCCAAGGACCTTCCAAAGGAAACTCCAGCCATGCCATCTCAAAAGCAATCAAATAACATTATATCAAAGGTAAAACAGTCACTAGTGAAAGCGAAAAAAGCTATCACCGGGAAGTCTCCAACCTCCAAAACCCTCTCGGAGACCAAAGGCGATATTCAAGTCAAATAATGGGATGCACTGAATAAGGTTGCATAATTTACGCTGATGCTTTATCTTTCTCCGTTACCATTTTCTATTGGTTTTGTTTGTTTGAATGAAAAAGGGTGTGCAGAGTGCAGGGTACGCAGAAATTCTAGGCCCCGCTAGTACTTTAGAATTTGATTGTTGTGCTTTTTTCTTTTTTACATTTATTTATACTTATTGTTTGTGTTCTTGATTGTTCTTAATAAAATTAGTAGGGCAATATAAGGTATAAAGGCGTGAATTGGGTCATTTTATTTTTACTTTATTTTTATATACATATATAAACAGTTATAATAATTTTAATAAAAAAATATATACACAAAAATATTTCATTGTAATTATTCATACACACTTAATTTTTTTTAAAACAATGATTAAATCCAAATGAGGAAAGATGACATGCTTTCTGTAACAACTGTGAGCAGTAGCATATGTGACCTCGTAGTGTGACGTACTATTTATTGTTTCTTATATTATTACTTGTTTACTTATTCGGCACAATGACCATTTTAGGTAAAGGGCCTTCGCCACTCACAAATTCACAATCAGATTCTGCGATAACTGATGCAGTTTACTTTTTACGTGTGGCTGATAATTTGCCTTTTCCACCAGAAAATGAGGACTTGAAACGTGGACTGGTTGGGGAACGAGACATGGGAAGAGGGAAAAAAAGTGAAAAGGAATAATAGAATATCCAACAGCTCCTTGCCAATCAAAACCAGCCTTGGCACTGTATTTGTCTGAACTCTGAACAAAACCAACCAATATGAAAGGAGATTACCGTTGTCCATGACATAAAGTATTATTCCATTTAATTAAAAGAATTAATATGAAAGATCTTAATTAAGCATTTGAATGCATATTTCTAAGATATTAAAATTTTTTTGTCGCATGGATTGAACAGGTCGCTAAGTGAACGTACAAATAAGTGCCGTCCCCCATGATACCACCAAATCACTGCAACTCTGATCGTAAAGTCCGAAATTAGGAATCTGACGGTCACTGTGAAGGGTCAACCTCACTTACTCTAAGATATCCTCTGAGGTACTCTACGTTGAACTTGCAGAAATGAGAAACAAACAAAAGATTTTTTATTTAACCACAGTCAATGCTGAGGATCGGTCACAACCTGCAAGTACAGCCTACCAGTAAGTTCTCCCATTGCGACACTCATTAACTTATAATATCAATGTAAAAAGAATAAATAAATAGATGTGTGAGCAGGGATACTTACACAAGATTTAGATTTACTAATTACAAGGTTATCTTCTTTGCCAGGATTAGCAGCTCCACTGTCATCAGCATTGGAGGCATGGCCACTATTATGCACCCAAGCAGACTGTTCTAATCCAACATTTGTTGCATCACAATAGCATTACAAAAAGGAATAGAACACAAACATCAAGAGTGGACTTGTATAATTATCAACTAATATTATCTGACAATTTTATTGTCCTTCATATGATAAAACATTTAAAAGAATAAATGATACAAGATTTAATCTTCAAATTAGCA
>JASKGM010000001.1:13004151-13029138 GCA_034509205.1 Ceratonia siliqua | reverse complement strand
TTCTCTTATAGATTATAGATCAGACAAAGTAATTGAAGTAAAATCAGACAGAATAATTGAGGTCTCATTCATATTATCATGCTTCTATATATATATATATATATATATAAGAAATTGATGGATAGAGAGTTTATTTTTTTCACTACAATGTCTAAAATTATATTAAACACATTACCAAATGAAAATATTTCTCTTACAAAGAAGTTCTTTTAAATTCTTACAAAATAAAATAAAAATTTAAAATAATAGAGATAAGTAAATAAGTGACTAATGTAGACTTATTTTGTGAAAGTTTATGGCAAATTTTTTTCATGAACATTTCTCTTGCCGAATTGCTTTAATGTATTTGATTTCGGTACTAATAGAAATTTAGAACATTTCTTATGCTGTTTATTCAACTAATATTTAATAAAATAGGCATCATCATGTCATGGAGAGTAATTACTTTGTTATAATTTATTAAAAATTTTGAAAAATATTTTTTAATATAATATAGTGGGTTGAATGCATTGAACTGTCCAGCTTTATCTTAACCCAAGCATTTAAAAAAAAAAAAATTCTTCCCTGATATCCATACACCCCTTTTTGATATTCATATAACTGTTTTGATATATAGCTGTTTCCCCTCATTTGCTCATGAGAAGTAATTATGCAGTAACCCATTTACTATTAGACATCACTTAGCTATTTTGTGTGTTTATATCAAAAGAAGGAAATTTCTAAGTTACCATCCCCACTCATTATTTTTCAAAATTTTTTACTTTTTAAAAATAATTAAGTATTTTTTATCTTATAAATTTTTTTCAGAATTTTTTAAAATGTTTTTTTATTTTTTTTTAAATTTTTTTTACATCTCTGTTACTATTTATTCATAATTTTTTTACTATTTATTTGTAACTTAAGAAATTTTGCAAAAAATATAAAAATATCTTCAAAAATTCTAAAAAAAATTTATGATATAAAACTTAATTTATTGATTTTAAAAAGTAAAAAAAATTAAAAAAATTTTAAAAAGACCCTACATGTGTGGGCGGTAGGTAGTTCTCTCCATATTAGAAACATCGAAGTCATTTTTGGGCTTTTTTTCTTTCTATTAACTTAAACTTGTAGAATGTATTGGTTCTTGACTTAAGCTCTTAAAAGTTGTAGGGTAATTTGCATACTGACATAAAAAAATAACACAGTAACTACGTCAGAAAACAATGGTATGTCTTGGACAAGAAGAAATGACAAGAATACAACTGTCGGTTGAAAACAACTGGTAACACGGTGCATGTTTAGAACGAGGAAGGAGAAGAAAAAGAGAACAGAGGGACAGCCAGAAGAGATTGAGAGAATACAAAACACTCAACCACCTTCGAAAAGCATTGACAAATTTGTGTTGAGAGATAAGAATTGGTGTCATCGAAAAGACATGAGCATGGAAGGTGGGGAAAGAGAATGAGAGAACTCAATCACTCAGGCACTTTCATAAATCACACTTTTTGTAAAAGAACATTTACAAATTCCTGTTCATAACATTTTGTTTCTTTAAGATAGAGAAGCATCGATAACCTTTATCAAAGGCCATTCATTTACAGAAAATCACCCACAACCGAATGGATGCATGCATCATGCAGACCCAAATTGATAGGTCTTAGTGGTTAGTGCAGCCCACCAGGCACATAAACTACTTTCTTTTGTCTATAGCTGCCGATGATGAGTAACCTCCCTTGTTTTGTAGCTAATAATTTATCTTCCATTGAAGTGTAACCTTGATAGCGACCTCAATTCATTTATATATAGCTGAAGAATTTATTCATTGACCAAAAAATACTTTTGAGATTTTACTTATTCTTTTGAGATTTGGGACGTGGGCATCAATTGGCATTCCATCCCTCAGATATACTTTTGGGTACAATCTTACTAGAAAAAATATACATATATTGATGGTTTCATTAAGGTTGTCAGTTAAAATACTTGTATTGGACACTGATTGCCTTCTGAACTGTACACCATTTATGAATCCCAAGAAAAACATCAAATGCTTGACATATTTCTGATTATCCCAGGAGCATATTCTTTTGGACGGCCAGCTACTTGGATACAGAACAGATACTGGTCGGCTAATTATCCTTTTCTGATGTCTTTGTTTCTCAGAAGCTAGGACTAGGGAAGTTACCACCCGTGATACACATACTGCTGGACAGCTCCTTTGAATGATACCAACTTAGATCTTTGCGTCACCCACCAATCGAACAAGATGGAACAATCAAAAGTGTTTTCAAGTGACATTGATTTTCAACCAAAAAAAGATTTTAGCATGATTGAGATACTAGAAGTCAGACTGCTATTTTGAAAGAGACAGTTCAAATGAAAAATGGATTTTTATCAGGAGAATGAGATCACAAAGCCAAAGTAAAGGCAAAACTCAGAATGGTGACTCTCTTGAGTTTCGGTGAGAAGATAAAAGGGGGAAAGTGACATCCATGGACTTTTATCAAACGGGTGAAGCTCTAAAGGACATGAAGGACACCATATGAGCTGTATCATGTGACCCATGGTTTGAATATTTGACCTGGGATTTTTTAATTTATTTTTATACATTTTTTACAGCCCTGGGTGATGGAACTGGAGGGTTGGTTAAGTTTTTTTGACGAATTCCTGGGCTTCATGTGACATTTTCCATACTCTATAGACAAGGAAAATATAGGATCCATTTTCGTCTGACAAAGCTGTCAAACCATGGTCAAAATTCAACCTTAGTCCTCAGTACCAGGAGAGTTATGAAATAAGAACCTAGACATTGACTAAAGGTTCCCGATATCTTTGATTAACAATAGAAGTGTTCACACTCAACTGTTTTGGATTGCCCACTAATCAAGGTCTTCGTTTAGGGCTTGGCAAGGTGATTCTAATGACATAATTAAGAGCAAAATTATTATGGAAACCATGTGATTATGCATGATTCAGTTTTAAAGTTCATAAATAGTTGATGAATGTGACCACTTAATCACATGCTATGCAACAAGCAGAGAAAAGTCTACTCAATTTCTGCAAGCGATATTTTTCTTTCATTTTGACCCATGATCTTTCCTGAAAGCTTCTAGTTTGGGAAAGTGATACAACGCCAGTGACGGATTATTCAGCGAGGACAAGTATATACATCAAATGGAGTGGGGCATATATGTTGGGATAATTAGGAGATTAAATAAGCCATAATTGGGATTCTTGAACCATGAGTGCTTCCATGTCAATTTTGATGCTCTATCAATAATACAACCCATAATTTTTTCTTTCCTTTAGTCTTAAACTGCCAACCTGGTAAGCAAAGAGAGAGAGAGAGAGGAACATAGATAGCCCGGAGGCAAGGCAATTACTGAAGGATAGTAGTAAAGGGCCATAGGGTATGGACTTCATAAACCACTTCATAAAATTGGTTTTGTTGTGCATTTTGTTGTGCTTCAAAGCTTCTCTCTTTACCATCGTTGTCTGAGCTATAGCTTTTCTCGAAAGCTTCCTTTCTGGGCTATATGTCCACTAACCTACTCTGTTCCATTTCCTCTGAACTGCCCATTATTATCTAAGAATCTCCATATCTCGAGGATGGTAAGCCTTATTCATTCAACCATCCCTGTCTCTCTCTATTTCTCTTCTCTCTGTATATAGTTGATATGTTTCTCATCTGCTCGTATTACAGGCAGACAAGGAGGTAAAGGAAGAAAACAAGACCCGAACCCAATGGAAGAAACGAAAAGGTGGATTCAGAGCCTCCATGTTTATTTTCGGTAAGCAAAACTGTGCAAGAATAAACATTTAATTGTTCTATGCTTAGCAGACTGTCTTAATCTTTTCTAGCTTCTCTTCCTTCGTCTCGTAGTCTTGTCAGCATTGGACAATATGGGTTCTGTGGCAAACATGGTGAGCTTAGTCCTATACTTTTATGGGGTGATGCACTTTGATCTGTCCAGCTCTGCCAACACTCTCACAAACTTTATGGGCTCAAGTTTCTTGCTCTCCCTTGTTGGTGGCTTCATCTCAGATACTTACTTAAACAGATTCACCACATGTTTGCTTTTTGGGTTCCTCGAAGTTCTGGTAAGTGGTAAACAACAATATATTTGAAAAACTAATGGCCTGCCCAAATAGAAAAAATCTTTATAACTCATTTGGTTTTAAAAAAAAGTTCAATTTGTTTTGATTTAAGTAACCCTTGTAGGCTTTGGTACTGGTCACGGTTCAAGCTGCCTCGAATCATTTACACCCAGATGCCTGTGGCAAGTCAAGCTGTGTCAAAGGAGGTATAGCAGTAATGTTCTACACATCACTGTGTTTGTTGGCATTGGGTACTGGAGGAGTTAGAGGATCTATGACCGCGTTTGGTGCAGACCAATTTGATGAAAAGGATCCAATTGAAGCAAAAGCTCTTGCAAGCTTTTTTAATTGGCTTTTGCTTAGTTCAACTCTCGGAGCGATTATAGGAGTTACGGGTATTGTGTGGGTTAGCACCCAAAGGGCTTGGCATTGGGGCTTTTTCATAATAACCGTAGGTTCTTTTGTTGGCTTTGTGACCCTTGCTCTTGGTAAGCCATTCTACCGCATCAAAACTCCTGGAGATAGCCCCATTGTCAGGATTGTTCAGGTCTGTATCTCTATATCCCTTCTCTCCTTGACATAGCTCATTCAATCTAAAATGATTTGGAAATGATTTTTGTTAACTACAGGTTATTGTTGTGGCGTTTAAAAACCGAAAGCTATCATTGCCAGAGACTCATGAAGAACTTTATGAGATCAGTGATAAAGATGCTACAGTGGAGAAGATTGCACACACGAATCAGATGAGGTGATTCTCCATGCTCAAAATTTCTACTTATTACTTAACAACTCAAATTAACCACTCAAAGCTATAGTTTTCTGCAAATGATATACAACCAAACAAAAATATATATGGTCCAGCAAATTGGCATGTTAAGATTCGTTTTCTTCATGTACGACATAGTAGGTAACGCCAAGGAGCCTGGGCCTACTATTATCTCTTCACGAGTAGGAGCGGCAGAAATATGGAGTATGATCATGGAAAGTATATCTTTGCCGTGTGAAAAACACAAGTATCCTGACAAAACTAAGGGAAAAATCTTTAAAGAACAGTACCGGGTGCTGTCAATTTTCCATTTTTTGTATTATCATCAGACTCAGGGCAAGTAGTACTATTCGGGTAATCTGGGGTAATCTCATACTGGGAGAAAATTAAAAGCTTTTGGGTAATCAATTCAAAGCTAAATGATTTCTGCTTTTTCTTTCCTTTTTTTTTTTTGGGAGGTGGGGGGTGGTTGTTGCAGAAATCAGAGCCTTCCCATGCACAATAATTGATGACAAGATTGGGACGTTCTTTTTTTCTTTTTTCTTTTTTCTCTTTCTTCATACACATACATGCATGTCAAAAGGCTTTGGTTTGTTGAAACAGGTTTCTGGATAAAGCGGCCATTCTTCAAGAAGACTCAAAACCCCAGCCATGGAAGGTCTGCACAGTGACACAAGTAGAAGAAGTCAAGATCCTGACCAGAATGTTGCCAATATTAGCCAGTACCATTATAATGAACACCTGTTTGGCACAGCTTCAAACATTTTCAGTCCAGCAAGGGAATGTCATGAACCTGAAACTCGGTTCTTTTACAGTGCCCGCACCATCAATTCCTGTTATTCCCCTGCTTTTCATGTGCATCCTCATTCCCATGTATGAATTATTCTTTGTCCCATTCGCTCGAAAGTTCACTCACCACCCTTCAGGCATTACACAACTTCAACGAGTTGGTATGGGTCTGGTACTCTCTGCCATTTCAATGGCAGTGGCTGGCATTGTGGAAGTGAAAAGAAGGAACCAAGGCAGAAAAGACCCACTTATGCCCATAAGTCTATTTTGGCTTTCCTTCCAATATGGTTTATTTGGAATTGCAGACATGTTCACTCTTGTAGGACTCCTAGAGTTTTATTACAGGGAATCGCCTGCAAGCATGAAATCACTGTCAACTTCTTTCACATGGTTATCCATGGCTCTTGGTTACTTCTTGAGTACTGTATTTGTCAATGTCATAAATGCTGTGACCAAAAGGATCACTCCAAGCAAACAAGGATGGCTGCATGGGTTTGACTTAAATCAAAGCAATCTGAACCTGTTCTATTGGTTCTTAGCGATCCTGAGCTGCCTTAATTTTTTGAACTACCTTTACTGGGCCTCCTGGTACAAATACAAATCTGAAGACCGCAATTCAAAGCCAAATTTCAAGGCTCCGGCTGAAACGCCTCTCAAAAAGATTGAAAGTACCCAATCCAGTGAAGTTAAGACTGAGGGAACCTCTTCCTCTGAAGGAACAGAGGAGGGCAAAGAAAAAGAAGCTAAATTGCGAGATTGCGAGCACAGATAAGGATAAAATGCTAAGGCTTGAGTAAATGGTATTGGTAGGGGCTGAATATGATATGTATGAGGCTGCTAAGTAGCTTGGAATTTTGAAATAGGTATGGTGGATGAGAATGGTATCTCTCTTATTGAACTTGTGTGGTTATATTATATGATTGTATTGTTAACTCCTAGGACCATCTGTGTCTTGTGTGTGCAGAGTTAAAAGGTTTTATCCTTTAACTTTGTTTTTTCCTATGTTGATTGACCTGAACTTGTAATTGGATGATTTAAAGTTAAATGAAAGAAACTTAAAGTTTGCATGTAAAATTTGGTAGATAATAATTGAGAGAAGTAGTGACGATTAGTAATATTAGATTCCACTCAAAAAATAATTTTCCAGGGGACAATATCTGAAGGAAATGTCAAGTTCCTTTTTCTAGAACCATGCTGATTGCTGAATCTGAATCATATATATAAAGATGAAAAGATGAAAAATGCAAAAGAAAACACCAAGAACATGGATCGTGTGTTATGATATGATTGATGACTTAGCAAGTGAGGCAGGGACAAGCCGTTCAACCTACACCACGGGCGAAGATCCATTGACCCATCCTTCAAGATCGAGTTGGACCCTCCCTGTCATGGGTTTGGACCCACTGATGCTACACTGTAACGTGTGATTAATGATGCCATTGTTATAGGTTTAAATTATTTATTATAATTCATTTTTTCAAATATTTTTGAACCTCTAGGCGAACGCGGGAATGAGCACATAATATCTGATTTTTTATTTTGATGAAAAAGTTTTTCTTATTACTTCCTGATTCCCCACTTGAAAGCCTGATATCCCAAAGGGGAAAACTACAAAGAACCTACATCAGCTATTGGGCTAAGCCATATTACACCTGTGACATGTTACTTGGGCCAGTTAGTACAATCAAAGAAGGAGGACACGATTAATGGGAGCCCATTTTTGTCCCTGTTTGGACCAAACAGTCAAGTAGGAAGAGGAGCACGTGAGGCCCAATAGGAAAAACATTCTTAATTATTGTTGGAATAAAAGGAATGGATCTACATTTATGAGGACGTTATACCCTAATAAGGCTAAAGTCCTATATTCTCTTCTCATTATACTATACTCATAATTGGAGGAGAAAAAGGATAATGATAATTTGGAATCTTCCTTACTTTACACCTGGAAGAAACCTTTCCGTCATCCAGTCATCCTTATTCCCATGTGTGTAAAGCAGAAAAAAGTCAAATTAGATGGGAAATAACGGAGCAGAATATAAGATGATTAAAATTCAAGATCCCAACAGTTATTCCTCGATCTTAATTCTTACCAACATCACCGCCGCATCTCCATCGGCATTAATTTGTAAAGGAGCAGAGCCAGAAATGCTCTTTGGCTGCAAATCTCAATCTGTGACCCATTAAGAATTGTCTTACAAATTATACGAAATGTGATTATGGGACATGGAGCTCTCACATGCACCCCTCTCCCTGAATCTTTGTGTCTACCATGTGATCACACACACAGCACTATGATTGATTTATAAACGAATTTTTATATTGCTGAAATAAATAATAATAATGTGTGCTGGACGGCACAAATGGTAACGAATGTGTTTGAATGTATGTTAAGGTGTATATAGGGAAGGAGCACAAATGGGAGACGCTAACTGAGCGTTGATCGGTTTGGCTTGCTCTAGCGGTGGCGGTGATGACTGATGACTGATGCGGTGTTGTCGTAATCCACGAATCTTGCTGTGGCCATTGAAAAGAAAAGCATATTTGTCCATCTCAACAAAACCACTTTGTGTTCATTTCGAATATACCAAACTTTGCTTGCTCCTATTTTTAGAAAATCCATAAACAGGACGTTTTGAATATATTTTTGCCACAGCTCTATTTCTATCCAAGAACATCATATGCATTTTGATGTTGATAATAGATTAGATTCAAACAAAACTAGAACCAAAAAGTCTTTCATGAATCAAAACAATTTAAAATAAAATATTTATCATAGCCAGAGGAAATTAAAGACAGAGAAAGAAAACAATATAACAGGCCAAACTGAACCGCAATTATTGACAATTTTCTAGAAGAGGAAGAAGGACATAACAGTGAATACAAGGACCGCTCATCGTCTTGTCCCGTTGTCTTTAATAAACAAGGAAACTTCAATGCACACACTGCTGTGCTCCATAACCCGCTTCATATGGACCTAACAGATTTTACATTTCTTTACACATAATTATTGGGGTTTGCTATGCTAAGTAGCAATACTTAAAGGAGTTTTTTATTTTTTTTAAATTTAAATTTAAATTTTAAGATTTTTTTTATATTTTTTATTTTAAGAAATAAATTTGAAAATTTTGAAAAAAAAAATTAAAATGTATTAAAATTTTTTACATAAAACATTAATCAAAAAATTAAAAAAAACATAATAAAAAAATAAAATTTTTTTGATTTTTTTAAATTCTTTTAACTTAACTTTAAAAATAAAAATTTATAATTTATAATTTTAAAAATTAAAAACTGGTAGAACTTACCTTAAATATTTGGTATTACACTCGGTTGATTTAATTTTATTTTAAAAATTATAAAATTTTTATATAAACAAATTAAAAAAAAAAAGTGTGAAAGCGTTGGTGCTAATTGCTAAAGCCATGGTGACAAGAATCGGTGTACACTAGCTGTCCATTTAGTTTTGCCCTTCTTAAATATAATCTTGAACCCTGTTTGGATTCCAAACGGGCCCGCTGTAATAAAAACTTACAAAGCCCGGCAAACGCTGATTCGCCCCGCCCACCTTCTTCCTCCCCCTCCCTTCCCTTCCCAATATTCCTCTCATTACCTCATAAATCTAGCTCTGAATCAGATTCTCTTCCATAACTTGCTCCCAAATTCAAGAGGCAATGTAATTGGAATATATGGATTTTCTGTGCTAATTATGGTAGATTTGGTCATGCATTATTTGGGACATTAGCCCAAGTGTAGTAGTGCCTTCTGCCAAGTTCGGAGCTGTGTTGTTTCTTTCCCCAGTAGGGGGCGGCTGTGTCATTTGGCAGAGGAGAGCCATGGTGAACCTTTTGTGGGTTGGCATTGTAATGGGACTTACTTTTAGCAACTGGGTTGATGGGTTTGCAGACTATTATCACTTTAATGAAACAGAGCTGTCATTGGTGGAGGCTCATGAAGTATCCTTAGCTGGGACGAATCCTCTGCTAGTAGGACTTACCCTCATTCAAGGTGCTGGTGCTAAAGGAGCAGGTACAATCTTCGTTATTTTCTGTCAATTTTCTTTTGAATTTTAAGAGTGGCATAATAGCTTTGAAAACAGATTGACTTATAGTTGTCCTCCTGTAACCACTATTGAAATTTGGAATCGTGCGTGTCTTTCATATTAATAGTCGATTGATTTGTTACTTAGAGTACACTGCATCTAAGTGGAAATTGGTTTTTCCTTTATTTTTAAGTTAGACTCTTAAATGTTTTGCTTTAGATAATTTTGTGCTGTCACATTTTCTTCTTTTCTTTGTATATAAGTATTGTATGGTATTTGAAGCAAATCTGTTACTCGTTATATTAATATTGTTTTCTGGATGAGGAAGTGATGTTTGATTTATGTAGTGTATTGAACCTATTTGTCAATTTGTTTTGCTTCAACCTCTTCTATTTCCTCAACTTTTTCCTACCAAATCCTTCTCCCTGTCTCTTTCTCATTTGCATGCTGCGGACGCTTATACATGTATATGGTCTTCAAGGCTATATTAGCCGTGTGTATGCTAATTAGTTATTAATTAACTAAAATATGGACGTCTGTACGAAATAGAAACTAAGATATATTATGATAATTTTGTCTTTCAGTTTTGGTTTTTCCCAATAATTAAAAACTTTTTGTCTTCAATTTAGCTAAATATACTTCCTTTCTTTGGCCTTGGCAGTGTGCTTGGATGGAACATTACCTGGTTATCATTTGCATCGCGGATATGGATCAGGAGCAAACAGCTGGCTTATTAATTTAGAGGTTTCACTTGATCATTCTAATTATTCTATAACATATGCTTCATTTGATTGACTGTAATATATTTGTGTACTGAGAAAAAGTATCAAGACTTCTCTTGTTTTTGTTTCTGGCCCTTCAGAAGAAGTATTTCTTGTGAATGTGTTGTTGTCATGTAGAAATCTAATTTGTTTAATGTAGTATATCGACAATATTCAGATTTAAAGTTTGTGGCTCTCCAAATGTAATATATTCCTTTTTAAATTATTAATTATTGATCAAGCTACTTCCAGGTATGCTATAAAAATTTCTGTTGATATTTGAGTGTAAATCCTGTGGCAGGGAGGTGGTTGGTGTAATAACGTTAGAACATGTGTTTTCCGCAAGAAAACAAGGCGTGGATCATCAACATTCATGGAAAAGGAAATACCTTTTACAGGAATATTAAGCAATAAAGCTGAAGAAAACCCAGGTTTCCATTCTATCTGCGACCTGGATTAATCAAATTATGCTCTTCTCTTTTTCCTCTTTAAAAGACTCCATCTGCCTTGATCATATTGTTGTTCCGATTGTAGATTTTTTCAACTGGAACAGAGTGAAGCTTCGTTATTGTGATGGTGCCTCTTTTACTGGGGATAGTCAAGATAAGGTTGACTATGATTTCTTCTGTTGATTACTTTTCTTGAAGTGATTTTTAATTCTACTGTGACTGCCAAGAAGATGAAACAACTTCTAAAAATTTGAGGTTTCCTATACACACTTAGTTTAATCTGTGGATTAATATTGGTGAAGTTTTGACCTTCTGTTCACTTAAAAGGCTCAATTGAGTAAACATGAAGAATGAGAAAAAAGTTTTGATGGATTTCACTACAACATATAGAATCAATAACTCTAAAGGAGAATATAAGATTCCAAAGTCTAGGAATTACCTTGCCTCTGCTTAACTCTTTATTCTTATTCTTTCCCATTCTAATAAGCACTGCTGAGTGCTGACAATCATCTTATGAAATGAGGTTATTCTAAATGACTTATTTGTGTAAACTGTCTGTTTATGATAGACTGGGGAACTGCAATTCAGAGGACAACGTATTTGGTTGGCAGCAATGGAAGATTTGATGTCAAAGGGAATGCGTTATGCCAAGCAGGTTGTACACACAGACAGATAAAATACTACTTCAATCATCATTATTCTCATTATAAGTACCACTATATGTGCTTCAGGCTCTTCTTTCTGGTTGCTCAGCTGGTGGTCTGGCTGCTATTATACACTGTGATGAATTCCGCGGTCTATTTCCAAGGACTACCAAAGTGAAGTGTCTGAGTGATGCTGGCCTATTTCTTGATGTGTAAGCAACTAACTGCAGTATTTTGTAGTTTCAATGCCTTATACACCATTATCCTAGGATTTTGTTCCATAAATTAGTTGTTAATTGTTGTTCCCTTTGGAATTATAGGGCTGATATATCTGGTGGCCGAACCCTCAGGAATCTATACAGTGGTGTTGTAGGGTTGCAGGTACACATTGGTTATGAAACCACTAATTTATTGAAGAATGAAACAAACTAAATGTTGCTAATGTATTACAAAAGCACTTCGTCTTATGTCATGATCATCTTGCAATTCGCTAATTGACTAATAATGTATGGTTTGGCAACTTCTTAACCAAAAGAGGATGTTAAATCAAGTCAATTATACTCAGACATCATGATGGATACATCCTGTTTACATCATGGACCCTTCATGTGGTTTTTCACTTAACCTCGGCCAGAAATCAGATTGTTAGCAGTTGAACTTTGAAAACCCTTGTTTTATGAGAAGCAGGATCTGCCACATGCCAAATATTTTGTATGGTTGATGACTTGGTCATTTGACGTGGTTATAAGGCATGCTGATTAATAATTTGTCTAAACATTGCAGGGGGTGCAGAAGAATTTGCCACACATTTGTACCAACCACCTTGATCCCACTTCGGTAATCTTTGATTTCTCCTATGCTGAAAATATAGCAGTATTAGTTTCATTTGAATAAATATGCAGAAAATGAAATACCGCAACATAGTTGCTTGCTCTTAGTTTAACTTTCAGTAATGTTTTTTTATTTTCCACTTTCAGTGCTTTTTCCCTCAGAACTTGATCGCCAGTGTTAGAACCCCGCTATTTATTCTCAATGCTGCCTATGATTCATGGCAGGTAAATTGCCTGATCAGTCTTAGCTCTCCTGATGAAGCATATTGTTACAATCTCTGGCAGTATTGATGCGTTAAATACATTTTTGATAAATTAGACTAATTTCCCTGCTTGCATCAGATCCAATCGAGCTTAGCTCCTCCATCAGCAGATCCCCATGGCTATTGGCATGATTGCAGATTAAACCATGCCAAATGCACTAGAACACAAATCCAATTTCTGCAAGGTGATTTTAATATATGAAAAAGTTTCATTCCAATTGCAGAGAGATCTTCATTAAATTAGTCAGTGTACAAAGACTTTTCCCTGATTCTTTAATACAGGGTTCAGGAATCAAATGCTAAAAGCCATTAGGGACTTCTCAAGGTCAAATCATAATGGATTGTTTATAAATTCGTGTTTTTCTCACTGCCAAACTGAGAGGCAGGATACATGGTTTGCTGACAACTCTCCCGTCATTGGGAACAAGGTGAGCACTAGTTTTAGTTGAAAATATCACATGCCGTTAGCACTAGTTTGAAGGGGCACTCAGTTTAAAAGAAAAAAGATTCCGTGAAGTTTCCTTAATGATTCTCATCCTGTAAGGTGAATCCAAGCAAACTAGTGGTAGAAAAACTATGTTGACATGCCTTAATAGATTCTCTGCTAATAAACTATCAATGCTGCAATAAAATATTTTCTGTTAAAGCTATGCAGATTGGAGAAATACTGATTGGCCTATTAAGAATGCATTTAACCAAGGGCCAATTCTAGCCACGTATTGCATACCAACTGGGTTCTTTTCCAAAAGAAAATTCTAGTCTTAGAAAGACTCGAAAATAATAAAAGATGAGTATGAATGTTAGATACTTACATGCAACTTATAAATCTTATGATGTTTACTATGGAAGATTCACCTTGAGAAAAATTCTAGGAAACTATAAATGCTTGCTTTATGAGATCTGATTTTTTAATGGCGAACGCTTGCTTATATAACATTATTCTGCTTTGAAGAAGAGGCTTATATATAGTCATTGAACCAGATATACAAGTATTGATAGCCTTGAAGCCATTTCTTCTTCTTCTTCTGTAGTCTGACTGTCTGGTCCATGGAACCAAGATTTTGTTAATTGAAACAATGTCAATATTCCATTTCACGAAATGCTAATGAAATTTCCAGATGTTTTTTTTGAAAAAAGAAGAAAGAAAAACTATTGCATAAAATAATTTTGCAACGCAGGGATTGTGGTCCATTACCACATATCAAGGACTATCATGACTTGGTTTGGTTTTCATTGATGATTCTTTCATCTTCTGTGTCTCGTTGCTATTTAAAACCTAATCAAGTTCTTTGACTCTATCTCTTAAATTTAAGATGCTTATGTATCTAATCTATGACTATGACTATACACATTAATATTCAATATATGCAGGCAATTGCTCTGGCTGTTGGAGATTGGTATTTCGACCGAGCAGGTGTTAAGGCCATCGATTGTGCTTACCCTTGCGATAAGACATGCCACCATCTGGTTTTCAGATGAGCCAAACTGCAATTTCATTCATCTCATTAGTTTACACCTCTTCTCTTTTGCCATAGAGAACTATGCTATTAATTTAAAGCATACAAGACAATAAAAGAAAATATTGCGGATTAATGCATAATTCAGTAGTCATCTTGTTACTTGTCAATGCTCAGGCAAATGCCCTTTATTTCTCAATTATTTTTTCAAAGTGAAGAGGTATGGGCACTGTTAGGCCAAAGCCTTATTTCATATTTCCCTTTTAACAGGAATAAATAGGTTGCCGTGCTAAATATATCTTCTTGACTTCCATAATCCATGTTACCTAATTTTAACTAGCCCGGTGCATCTAATTAATATTTGTAGATTGATTTGACAATTCAAATTGATTCAGAAGTCACTGCTAATCTCGTGACATGTCTATGATATTGGCGATTTAGGTTGATGATATCTGCTGTAAGACTGAATTAATGGTTTGACCATCAATTAAGAAACTCTCCTACTACATTAGGAGAACTGTTATATTACTGAGAATTGAAAGTTGTTGATGGGTTAGAAAGAAAGATGGTGTTTTCTTCTTACCTCTGCAAATTAAACCCTGTTTTTTTCTCTGGTCAATTTTAAAGTTACAGCAGAGTAATGCCAGAAAAAAAATTCATATAGCAGGTCTTGCTAGTTTATGGCGGAGGACTTATACTTTGGGGCTGCTCGTCGGGTCAATCTTTATAAAAAATAATTATTTAATTATAAAAGTGATTATTTTTTTACAAAATTTTTTTATTTAGTTATACAAATTGATTATTATGTTATAATAGTAATAAATAACTTTTTTTATAATTAAATTATTATTTTTATAAAGAGTTAAACAAAATGAACAGTACCTTAACACCATATAAAAAATAATACAATAAGACATTATAAAATAATTTAACGCTTAATTGAATACTAATGAATAATTTTCTCAAAATGTATATTATAAGAAGAAAAGAAGCGAACACTTTAAGCAAAAGCTCCAACAACAAAAAACTGAAAGGCCAATAATTCTTTTAGAAAGGATCCTGACGTGGATATATCATTTTCTGATTTGATTATGAAGTAGCTGAAACCTAAACTCTTAGTACTGCGATTTTTTTTTGGGTTTCTTGTAGAATAACGAATAAATTCAACTTGGCCAACACAGTGTTTCCTAATAAATAATTCTATTTACTATTTTTTTGTATCTTAAATAATATACAGTTATATACATAATTTCATTTGAATGAAATAAAAAATTAGATGAGCTTTTTTACTATTAAACATGAATACAATACAATTCTCATGGAAACTACGGAATTTTCATTATAAATAATGTAAAAATTAAAAATGTGTAATTAGGTCTCCTCTAAAGTCAAATATCACTCTTATCCGAAGGTATCTTCAATTCCATTGACAAACCCCCGTGCCTTGTGTTCACGATGTTACTATGATGCAACGGGTGCCCTGGCACTGAGGCAACAACACTTTGCATGATTTTTTTGGGACCTTTTAGAATGAAAATAATTTATTTTTACAATTATTATTATTATTTTAGAAAAAAGCATACATAATATCGCACCGCCGTATGCTTTGAGGTGGGTCTTTGTCAATAATGAATTCCCCTGTAACCCTAATTTCTTGAGATCCGATGGACCCTTCGCAGTTTCATAATCTTACAGCGTTCACCAGCACTACTCTTTCAAGTTTCAATAATGAAATTGGCTCTTGCTTTCTATGGTAATTACAAATACCCTAATTCTGTGTTCCTTGCTTCCTATTCACAACGATTTCGTAGTGGATAGTTTGTTTGTGCATATATTGAACTTGTGCCTTAGTCTTGTTCCCCTTCTCTTGTATTAATATTATGCTTAAATTATCTGTCACCCAGAACAAATCTTCTGATAAGGCTATTTTATATACCTTCAAAAACACCGTCTTTATCAGCTCAATCATAATCATCATCATTTTATTCATCAACAGTTTGTTTATTATTTCCTTGCCCTTATATTGATATAGATATATATTTTGTTCCTCATACAATTATATGAATGCAAATAATTCAGAACAAAAAACTCTCTCTGAGGTTTAACTACTAAATTGATCTTTTATGGGGATCAAACTTGGGATTGCATACCCATCACCCCATTATCCTTCTCGGGATTTTTGTACTGTTCCTGTACACTGATGATTGTAGGGCCCCAATAAATGGACCCAATAATATGTTTCACATGCATGAAGATTTTATACATACAATCACTATCGCCTGCAAATTAAAGAATGAATAAGCTTGGAAATTATTTAATGATAGAGTAGACTTCTTGAATGTGTGTGCACATGGACAATGAACAAGGGTTCGTGCAAATGGTGTGTGAAAGAAATGAAAAGAATGACTTAGTGCGTATGGCTCTACGATTTTGTCCTCATGTATGTATTAGCAGTCCTATTACTTAAAATATTCGATTTTTTCTTCATAATAGAAACATCTCTGATTAATATGACATTTGAAAAGCTTAATTTCCTTCCTATTGGGAAGATAAGGCTCATTGAAATTTGAATTTGTCAGGTAATTGGAGCTTCCTGGGAACGGTTTGACCCGAGCTTCCTTGGTGACGCCTAATGAAAAAGAGAGATGATAATTTTTACTTTGACATTAGCTTTCACCTTGCTGGGCCTGAAAGGGTGAAACATCAACTTTGTATGATCTGTATAGTTACTTCTCCTCTTTCTGGGTTTCCCAGCAGATAAAACTGTTTAACTACTTTGAAAGCAGTATTAAACACATATCTTTAGGACCCTATCTAGGCCACTTAAAGGCATGGGGGAAAGAAAAAAATTGCCTTTGAGGTCGGGCGATACTTCTTCAGAACAAGTTAACCATGAAGAATGCTTTCTTTCATTTGTCATATTTTTCTCTCGGTCATTTCTGTCATGTCTGTCAAAACAGCCTAATCCCCTCTTTTTATGTTTCTATTTCAGCATCAGTAGATTCCACTGGGGGACCCCATCCTCTGGCGCAATGGTGGTAGAGGCTTGGGCCCACGCTAGGGACGTTTCACACACAATCCTATTGTTATATAAATGGTACAAATCGTGTCACCTCCCAATACACTGTACACTAAAATATCCTCTTCTTTGACCATAAACCCATTTTGTTTTTCTATCAATTTTTGCTCCACTGCGTCCTTGAGATATTGTTAATTGGAGAAGTTCTTTTGTGGCCTTTATTGAATTAAAAGTTATTTCTCTATTTCTTAACTAGCCGCTGGTTTGCCATAAATTTTTTGGGTGGTTTTGGCCTCTCTTTTCTATATTTGTTTAGTTGGAAATCATATCCATGCCAGGCAGCAGGTTTTAATTGTGGACGTCATCGGATAGCCTTTTTTGAAGAGGAAAACCAAAGGAAGACAAGCATATTTCCTTGTCTTCGGCCATTGACGCGGAAGGGAAGTTAGATCAGGCTGTTGAAAAAGTGAAAACCATCTCAATCTGTAGGAGACAGTGATAGACACCCCTTTAAAACTTGGTCCCTTGAAGTTTGAAAGAGAAAAAAAGATGAGATTTCACTGGATTTTCAGTTTGAAAAGGATTAAGTTAAAAGCTAGACCGTGTTAAAAAGAGAAAGAACAAATCCTGAACATCCAGAAGATGTTAGGATTTAAAACCATTGAGACACATGTTCCATTAACCTGATGGCAAATGTAAAGATTGCTGTCTATTGTATACAGATGAAAGTTACAAGTTACAGATCCATTATAATCGAAAAATGTAAAAAGAGAAGACCTGGAACAAGCTTTATTCTGCAGTAATTCTTCTGTGTTTAATGAACAGAATGATGAAAAGAAGCTTGAATCAATCACAAATATTATCCTGTAACATAAAGCTGAGAGGTTTTTGTATCAGACACATTTACACAAAGAAAATAAATTTTTATAGCACACACCTGCTGACCCAGTTCATATTGGAAATGTCGGCATTTTTTTATACAGATTAAAGGGTTTGTCCAAAAGCCACTGAAAATCTTTGCAGATCCTTGGTGTAGATATCTGAAGCTTGAAAAACGGGTGGGCGCTGGCTATGGTGCCAACTGGTACTTGATTCATCTGTTATGAAGCCTGTTTCTGGTTTAACCTCACTGTAGATAGATTGAGAGGTTTGATTCTGTACGGTGCTTCCCAGAAAAAATGGAGTGTTTAGATACTCGGACCATTTAATGTCTTCTTGTTCTGCTTGTAAGGGCACCTGGGCATCTTTATCAGCCTTCACAGACTCTGCCACTCCCCATGCTAAAGTGTTGTTCTCAAGGAAGTTAGTGCTGCTTTGTAATTGGATACTACCACTGCTCCCATTGCTCTTGCTTCCGTTGTTACTGAAGGTACTGGCTTCCCAGTTCTGAACCCCGTCAATATCGCCAGAGGATATGGAAGGATTATTAGACTGGAAACTAACAGTGGTCTTCACATGTGTCGGAGTGGGGAAAACTGAGCTTGACACAGAATGGAGCATAGCCGAAGTCATACTAGAATTAAGCTCTGACATCACCTGAGAAGAACTGGAACTTGATATGAAGCAAAGAGAGCTGTTGTGATTGGCGGAGAGCCCAACATTTGGTCCAAAGTTCAACTGCTGGAAAGAGAAGTAACCCGCCATATCGGAAGGTCTGCAACTGGTCGTGGAGTTGTCATGGCAGGCACCAAACCTATCAAGGAATAAGTCCTGGGTACATGGGGTGCTTGTCAAATTGCTGCTGCTGCTGCTGCTATTGTTGATATTGGAGCCGGAAGAAACTTCAAGTGGGTATCGCTCTGCAGGTATTGTAGTTGGCTTTGGTTTTACTGGCTCAGCAAGACTCAGTTCATTGGATCCCACTGAGGCTTTCTGATTGCTTTTGTCGGCTGCGGGTAGCTTGTCCTTGTCGTTCTCAACCTCAGAAAGTGGCTTGTGGGTGTTTGGGTCAATGCCTCTCTGCCTAAGCTTCTTCTTGAGGCAGGAATTCCATAGATTTTTTATTTCATTGTCAGTTCTTCCTGGTAACTGAGCTGCGATCTGTGACCACCTGATAAAGCAGCAGGAAATTATATAAGTAACCATAGAAGAAGAACAATAATCCGAATGGCTAAAAGCCAAAAGTACATGTTTAAAATAAAATGAAGAAAAAGAGGCCTTATGTTATGAATAGTTCCTCGACTGAACCATAACTACCTGTTGCCTAGGACTGCATGGAGTTCAATTATCAAATTCTCTTCCTGCTGCGAGAATGCTCCTCTTTTCAAATCAGGCCTAAGGTAATTTATCCACCTCAACCTGCAGCTCTTACCACACCTCTGCAAACCTGTCATATACAATACAAATACAGAGAAAGCAAGAAGGAAGGTTAAAATGACTCGACCTTCATTATACACTGCAGTATCGAAACAGTAGTACTACCAGCAAGTTTGGGGACAGAGCTCCAACATCCATGGCCATGCTTGGTGATATAATTCAGAAGCTTCTCGTCTTCCTCTGGAGACCAGAGGCCTTTCCTTAGTTTCTGCTTGTAACAGCTAGAGTGCCTTCCCATGTGCACTTCACCCCACCGTCGATGCTTTGAAAAGTCTATATAAAGTGGCAAACTGCTCTATCGAGACAGACCACCTACGTGGATTGTCAGGAAGAAGACGGGGGAAGTTTGATATGAATTCTAGGAAACGAGAGGTGTCCTTAAGCGCTTTTGAAAAGGAGGTAGAGAAAATAAAATGGCAGCTTGACAGGGAATCAAATAAAGAGGAGGAGCCTTAAGGGGGGGTTGTATTCAAGGGGTGATTAAACATCGCGATTTTGAATTTGTATCTGACTTTCCTGAACTGGGGCTCCTCTCCCTTCACGGGACTATCCACATTAGAGGCTGGGGCCCCTACTGTGGGGTCTTCATCTTTGGACGGTCTTGATGTAATTGTTCCCATCCATCTGATGGACACGATAGGACCACAAAACATCATATGGTTTGACTTCTGAATAAACCATTAACAATGGGGAGGCATTTTCTTGAAAGACCTCAAATTCATTTAATTCTATTATAGGAATATATTTTTGGGATACACAAGTGCCAAAAAAATAAGCTGTAAAGTATATATTTATAAGATAAAAATAAATTTAAATTATGAGATATTTTATAAATTTACAGAATCAATAAATTTATTTATTTAATAAATTTATACTTAAAAAATGACGTGTTGTGCACATACTTATACAAAAACATCTCATTTCATAACTTTTTAACTTAAAAACTTGTCATTTTATTATTACCAAAACAAAACATAAATCTTGTGTAATTTAAATTATTACTTTGAATTTTAAATTAATAGATGGTCAATTTTTTTTGTTTTTGAACGAGTCTTAAATCTTCGCACTCACTTTAATAGACTTTATATGCGTGGGAGTCCGCATGTGAGAAAATGTTACTATTATCAAATAACTTAACAAAAAGAGGAGGATTTTCACCAAGCAAAACAAGAGCTGCGTATGGAGTTTGGAGGGGAGGGCTAGACATAGGCTAAGCCTTTCTCCCAAGATTAGTTCCACAAGATCTGAGAGGTGCAAATTTCTTGTGGACAAGAAATGCCCCACTCTGGCAACATGTACAAAGAAAGTATTCTGCATTAAATAGACGATAACAGAACCTTTTCTACCTTCTTTGGTTCCCTCTGGTGTTAATACTTGAAATTTTCACAACTCTATAGTCCTTTCCTTTTATTGACTAACTTTTCTGTCAGATGCTCCTTGCTAGAAAACTTTCTCTTTCTTTCTCTTTTTAAATTTAGCTTTTTGGGATGATTTTTTCAAAATCATGATTCATGATCGTTTCGAAAAGTTTCATAATTTGGGTACAAATGCACAAATACTTTTGACATCTCTGCAAGTTGAGGTCATCTTTCTTCCCTTAGAAAATACTGGAAACTCGTCCAACTATCCATATTATTCATGCTTTTTTGCAATTTGAAAACCATAACTTTTGATTAAATGTGGATTTCTTTAATTTCAATTTTCTGACTTCATACATGTTCTGTGATTGTGTGGAAACATATTAAATCCTGAGTTAATATTAGAAATAAACGACTCTACTTCTATATGAATAAATACGACAATCACAATAATGCAATTGGATTGCCCTTTGTTTATTGGAGCCTGCAATTCTGAAATGTGAAAGCAGACAAATTTATTAAAAACTGCAAGCATACTTGAATTGACAAGACTTTGAATGCAGCCTGCTATTCATCCATGCTTGAGCTCTTGTATGATTCATGAATAGTTAGCTGAAAAATATGTTATTTCTTACTTGACTTTAGCATAAATGAAATGTAAGGCTACTGAAGATGCATTGGTTAAACCATAATTAGTGGGAGAAAATGTTGTTAGAACTTCGAACAAAAGGGATGTCACTTTTGAAAAACTGCAGAATGGGGGAAAGGACTTCATGATGGTTAACCCAAACCAAATGACTGCAAATCGACACCGTTAGACCAAAATTTGTTGATCTTTTCCCCCCTAAACACAGAATCTTCTCTCTTTGTCCCATAATCATTTGGTAAGCCAAAAGTTCATCAGTTCCTAATTTCTCAAAACTTGCTGACTTTTTCTACCGTATTCAAGGGGACAATAACAAATGACAAAAGTAGAGCACAGAGAGCAGAGGTCCAAAAAGCTAACTGTTCCATGAACTTGCTGACTTTCATTTGGATAAAGTCAATTTTAAATGGCCTTCCTTTAAAACAACGAGATTCGTGTCATCAATTGAGGATTCCTCAACATGTAATAATGGGGGTTGAATTCTTGCAAGCATGAGAGGCATTTCTCAAAACTTGAGCCTTCACCCCTTTTGAGTTTGGCTGCTTGAGGAACCCAAAATGTTCTATCCGTGCATGTTCACACAAGGACATGATCATCAAGTAGTAAATAATCGATTCCTATAAATAATTAACCTCCAAATGATTTCAAAACATTAACACCGATGACAAACAATAAGAGTCTCAGCATGTCTATAAAGTAATGTAAATTAAAATTAGATTAAAAAGGTGGGTTTTTTTTTAAATGAATAATTACATTTCTAGGAATAAAAGTAATCAAAGTACATTTACATACATAATATATTAACCATTTCCTTTGTCCTTCTTAGATGGCAAAATATTCTCTGCAACTTCTTGATTGCACACAAACATCCAAACCATTAATTTGTCTCTTAGTACTTAATTCTTCCGTGATCGCGTTCTGAACTTGAAGAAAAATATCTTCAGCTCTCAATAATAAATGCATATTAATATTAATTTCTCTCTGTGATAGCCTGTCTCTTTGTTCTGACATTGCGAAGCTTCCATGTCCTAATTCAGACATCCAATTGGGAATTTGAATTTTAAATAACGAGCTGCATGAGAAGATGCTTGTAATCTCCATACCTCATCATGCGTTTCTAAGATTATCTTATATTTCCCATATGAGCTGTTCACCGAAGTCAAACTTCAACGTTTGTAAAATGTTTACTTGTTCCATTGCTCTTTACGTCAATAATTTATGTCGGCTTCGTTGTCTTTTGGATATTCACTGTAAATAATCAATTGGGTCATTTAATTAGTGACCAAATTGAGGTTGGTCAGCTATATAATTGAACCTCTGTTTTCTAGTCTTCTTCTTCTTCATCCTCTTTTTGTTTTCCCTGAAATCAAATATTCCTGCATCTGTTTCTGGGAATCAGTTAGCAAATGATTGGAACAATATGAAAAAACCAATATTATAAGAAAAAAATAAAACTTGCTTTTTAGTCTGTATAAGCAAATATTCGCTGCAAGTTGGCAATTTCATTCTTATTTGAATAGGTTTGTTCATGAAACACGCACGTTGATGCTTTTTTTCTTTATGGGTAAATGAGCTTTAGTCACAGAAGGTAATTGGTAATAGAGTAATATGCATATATAAAGCTGAAGTTCTGTTGAACCATTCTGATAATCAGAGGGAGACAATGGTTGGGACAAATCTAATCCAAAATCACTGTACATTTTGCTGTGTATTTGTCTCACAAGTTGCTGAGCTGGGATTCCTTCAGGAAGGTTGAATATGTATGGGAATTTTAGTAAATGGAGCCCCTGGTCTCCCAGTTTTTCTGCAGCAAGGAAAAACTGCATAATAAAAGGATTATGAGGCATATTGTGAATCAGAATATTTGATATTAATCTTGGTAGGCCCATAACTAAAATTAAGCTTATAATTTAGGTCCAATGCATAGTGCCACAAAACAAATGCAGATTAAAGGACTAAAGTCCCTTTTTTTGTTTTCTTTTTTGCTTCAAAGTAGTCCATAAATAATTGATTGCTAAGGTTGAAATACAACAGCAACCTTGCCCTTGTCCTTGCTAGGAACTCTCCTCCCTTAATTAATCAACTAGCGTTTATTCATAAAAGCCCATAATATTGAAATACTTAAAACAACCTCATCTTAGTCCAATTTTGTTCCAGACACCTTATAATCCTTTCCAAATTCAAACGTTAAAGACAGCCAATAATTTTGAAGAAAACATCAAGTTCAGTGTCTGTAATTGTATTGCCATTTACGAGCTGAAATATTCAGACATTTACTAAAACACAGACAGTATAGAACAATCGGTAACAACCATGGCACTTGAATTTTTATTCTTCAAGATGATATGATTGAAGAGGTTCCAATTCAATGTGGTCTTTCCTTTCTTTATTGACTACATTAAGTGATCTTATAGAAATATATTGTTTGTGGCATATATTCTGGAAATCCTATCTTATCATGTGGGAAGTTCTGATAACTATTTTCGCCATTCTGAAAATGTAAACAATGGCATCCAAGAAAAGCCAAGGACATGGTTTGAAAAGCTTAAAGCAAGAGAAAGATTTGGAAGATCATAATAAATAAGGCAATTGAAATTGATGCCTCTGAATTATCCTCAAAAATCATATTTTCCCAAGCTAAGTTGGTTAAGTACATGCATGCACGGTTGGTATGAATAGAAGTATGATGGAACAGAAGTTGTGAGAGGCCAGCTCCCTCCCTCATTGATTTGTTGGATAACTGAAGCTAGTAAGGTTCACAAGAGTTCAAAAATGAGAAGACCCTTAAGTTATCCTATTCAATTGGCCCATTAAGACTGGTTGGAAACATAAGCACATGCAGATTTCATAAGTTCTAGTTAACAACAAGTTAATTGTCTTTTGTCTTGTCAAAGCAATAAGCGATGACGATGATGACAGACACATGAGTGCCTCTGTCACTAAGTTGCTTTCAACATCAGGAAGATTAAGATCTAACTAATAATCATTATTAAGTTAAAACTCTACTATTCATTCCCCATTAAGTTTAGAGTTGTAGTGTAATTAAAAAGTGAGTTTAACAAGAAGGCAACCTTATTAAAAGAGGTTTTAATAAATGGCATATAAGCCCATCAGAAAGAAAACACCAAAGCCCATCAATTATCAAAAGCTTTGTCCGGTTGAGATGTTCCCTTTGTACTCCATCCTTGAATAATTACATTTTTTGCTTTTGCTTTGTAGTGGGGAAATGATAGTCAACTTTATTGCGACATTTACATCATTACTTTGGATTTTGGGAGAGAGCTCATGCCTGTAAATGACTATTTGAGATTCTAATAGGCATTTGCACCGGGAGTTGAGTCTTCTCAATCAATCTGGTTTCTCAACTTGTGTCCATCTCTCATTGGGGAATCCTCAGCAGAGTTTGATAGCAAGGGTCCGTCTAATCAAATTCATAAACACAACTTTCTAGAGAAGTAGAGCCAGACACGTGACGACCCCATATCTAATACATTATACGTGTTCCTTAAAATACATATTCATATGTTATCTTGTTTACACTGCTAGCTTTCAAACTGAACTACAGTCAAGAGATTTGTG
>JASKGM010000001.1:12984952-13004051 GCA_034509205.1 Ceratonia siliqua | reverse complement strand
TTCATATGTTATCTTGTTTACACTGCTAGCTTTCAAACTGAACTACAGTCAAGAGATTTGTGAATCTACCATGCTTTGTTTTGTTACCAGATATCCCTTTTACGCATCAACCTGACCAGCTAGTTCTGCTGTTCTTTTCCCCAGAATCTAGGCTCCTGCTTTTCTTCCATTTTTCTTCGTTTTGTACAGAGAAACAAAAGATAGATCTACAAAGTCCACAAGCATACGAATAAATAAGTTGAATGTTTACATAATTAATTGCTACAGCCTACAACCTATAAATTTATGTTGTGAATAACTTTATGTGATGCCTCTAGTGTATAACCTATTAGTCAAGTTCCATTATGGCTGATCTAAAGATAGATTATGGGGCTTTACTACTAACCCACTCATAATAAGCAAAATATGAAAATGCCTAGATAGTAGTAGAATAGATACCCAGAAGCCAGAGGTAGTCAGGTACCATAGCATCAACTGAGGAAAATGCTATCTCCCCTTATAATATTAAACTCACGAAAATGGAAGTGATCATTTTTAGCTATCTCCCCTGGGACAGACCAATTATTTATTTTTACTTCTTTGGCTCGTCTATATGCTTCTTTTTTTTTTATTAAAAAAATAATAGATATAATCTTATGGTACGATTTTCCTAATCATCACCCTAATGGTCTATCTGGGCTTTCAATCAAGGCCTCTTTAGGGTACATGTTCAAGTCCATATAGTTGGGCTTATGTATCTTAAGGAGATCAGGCCAATAAAGTTAGTGAGCCTCGAATGATTATAGAAATGGGCTATTTAGAAGTTTCAAGTCCATATAGTTGGGCTTATGTATCTTCCAAAGATATCAGGCGAATCAAGTCCATGACCGTCTGGCATTATTACAGAATGGGCTATTTAAAGGTCTCAAGAATAGAAAGACGTGTGAAGAGGGCAAGGGCCAGCCCAAAAAAAAACAGTTTTATAAAATGGAAGCTTGTTAGATGAGTTGGTTATAAAAAGGGGACTATTTTGGTTGTTATTTGAATTGTTTAGATGAGTTGATATTTTATACATGCAAAAGATTTATTGAGACAGTTATGTATCAGAATTTATAAAGAAATACAAGAATTTTGTAATTCTTTTTAATTTATTTAACTTGGCTAAAATTTGAAATTTATATTCTCCTATTTTAAAAAAGACTTTAATATCATTAAATCACAAGTTCACCCCTTATAAATTTAATTTTTAAGTACACGTCATTTAACATATGGAGTCATTCATTTCCCCCCACTTATCTTTTCCTTCTTAATGCTGAAATTGTGATATTTTTCATCCTTGATTTATAATAATTATGAGAAATATGACAATTTTAATTATGTAATTAGGCATTTTTTGTTTCAAAAATACCAAGAGAAATATCATCAAAATTAGCAAATTGGATCAATATTTGTCCTGTCTCAATAAATGACCATTATTTCAAGTGAATTAGGTTAATTATCTTTAACTTAGTAGAGACTAAAGATACCATACGAGAACATACTAGACTGTCGACAGAGGTGATGTCTTCAACTTTTTGATAAGTCTAATAATAATCATGGCATTAGTGATCGCAGCCATATATTATAATTATGGTCATTTTTGGACTTATTCCTCGCAACAACTAGTAACGATGTAATCCAAAGAACAAGAAATTGGTTAAAAACAGACAACAATAAGAATTAAATAAAAAAATTCGATTTTTTTTTTAAGAAGCGGAAGTTTCCTTTTGTTTTTGTGCAATTATAAGATATTTTTTTTGTTACACAGTATGAGAATTATTATTTCCCTTGTGTTAATGATGCATGGGAATCCTCTAAACCACTTGGATATTAAAATTGACAAGACGGCCCAAATATTTTCGACCGTTTAATGGAGGAGTCTCTTGTTGCTTATCTGGTCCCCAACTTCTCCAATAAAGCTTGTCACTTTGCCACAGCTAAATGGTCAGCTTTTCAAATTTAATTAAATTATTTGGGAAAACTTTGTTGGCAGCTTGATCCTCCTAAATCATTGAGACCATTCTAGCTCATGTGGTACAGTCTGTCAGGCATCCCTGTTTTTGCTTTTTTCTCTGCCAACTAGTTCTTCTTCTTCCTAAAGTTGTATTGCCTTTCCTTCTTTTTCCTGGGGTTGTTGCCAACCATATTATTCCTCAAACTTTACCAGAACCTCTCAACAACTTAGGCCTTCACTTTCCTTTTGTATTTTTCATCATGGCTACTCAGACCGTTGCATCTGATCATACTTCTGCTACTGATGAGGTTTGTTCCTGATCCTCAACTTCTAATACTATCTGTACTCAAGTTTAAGCAGAAACCACTCTGATCAAAATTACATATCTTTACTTGCTGGTGATCTTTTTTTCTTTTTTCTTCTACTAGTATCTTTACTGTTTTTTTTAAGATAAAAAAGGTGGATAATTGGATCAATATTTGTCCTGTCTCAAGGAAGATATATCCGCAATAGATATGAAGTTATGTAAAATAGATACCCTTTTTGATAAGGAGATAACAGCATATATAAATTACCCTTGTGTTGTGAGTTTGAAAGATGCCATCAACAAGCATACGTTCGAGAGAACAAACCGTGTTCTGTAGATTTGGATTTGATGCAGAATAAAGGTGGGGATAGTTTTAAGTTTGAAGAGAGCAATAACTCTAGGCAAAGCCAAAAAAGCAAATTCTACAATGCTATAACTGATATCCTTCAGAACACAAGATTCTTCTGGTACAAATGGATCAGACAAGTTAGAATTATTATCATTTTATTGCAATAGAGAATATTTCTACAAACTCTGTATATTATGAACAAATTAAACAATAACAGTAGATACTCACTAACAAGTTTTCTCGTATATTTGAACTCTGGTGATACTTCAAAATTGAATGCCTACTTTCGTTCCAAATTAGGAACACGACAAATTATGATTTCTGTGATTTAGTCCAGTCGGATATACTTGTTACATTCTCTCCAAATGTCAACGTTTACCATGTTCATAAATTGTCATCTTGAAGTGCGGATCTTCATTCTTCAGTAGGCATTCGAGATATAATGATAATTGCTTTTCCATCTTTGATTATAGCTAGTTGAGAAGAAGGAAAACGAAGAAGCCATTGGAGAAAAGACCGTTTCTTTATCAAATGAAAATGAAGATAAACATGACAAGGCTCAAGATGCACAAGGTCCAGCTCCTCCTTTGTCTACGACAAAAGAAGAAGCAGAGAGAGAAGACAAGAAAGTCGAGCCTGCTGTAGTGGAAGTTGAAAAAACTGATAATTCTGGGGCATTAGAGGATTCTGTTGCACATCATCTGAAGGAGGAGGACAAGGAAATTTTTCCTGATCCACAGGCTACCAGTGTCACCGAACCAGTAGCAGATGCTGCCACAAGCCAACCAAAAGAATCTCCGCCCATTGAACCTACTGTGAAGGAAACACCTCAGCAGCCAGAAATGGAGTCTGCAGAAACAGAGGAAGAGGTGCAACTAAAGGAAGTAGACATTCCAGAAGCATCAGCTGAAACCATCAAAAAATCAATTAACCCTGTTGAGGTAGTGAAAGAGACTGAAATTTCAGAAACAAGTTCCCAAAAAGTAGAGGGGTCTGAGACCGTTGTCACAAAAGTGCAGGAAAAATCAGAAGAACCAGAAAAAGAACAGGAGGAGCAACAAAAGACAGTTGCAGATGCAGTTCCTGAACCCTCAGCTGAAACCATCGAGAAGCCCAGTGATTCCATTGAGGAAAAAACAAGAGAACTAGAATTTGATGCAGAGGTAGTGAAAGAGACTAGCAACTATGAAACAGGGCCCACAGAAACAGAGAAACCAGAATCTGTGGTTACTAAAGTTGAGGATCACCCGAGTGAACCGGATAAGCAATCCTTGGAAAAAGTGCAAGAGGAGCAACCTGAGATGGTTATCAATGAAACAGCAGCTGAAAGCGTGGAGAAAGCAGGTGATATCGTTGAGGTGCAGCCTCCTAAAGAGTCCGATATTGAGGTAGTGAAAGAGACTGGCAACTCAGATTCAGAATCAGTGCCTGTGGAAGCAGAGAAACCAGAACTTGTGTCGACTGAAGTGGAGGAAAAGCCAAGAGAACAATCAGAAGTAGATGAAGAAGTTGAAGAAAAAAGTAAGGGCGTTAAGGAGACTAAGCAAGAACTCGTGGGTGAGACTGCTAAAAGTGAAGGGACCTCAGATGATATAATCAAGGACCCAATATCATTGAAGGAAGAGAACACTGACAAGGAGGAGGAAATTAGTGTCACGGGAAGTACTGCACAGGTTCCATTAAATGAGGAAGCTCGGGCAGCTCCTGCAAATGCGGTGGAATCTTCTCCTGTAATTGCAGCAAAGGTTGTTGAAGAAGAGGGCAAGAAGGATTCAATCTGCATTGATGAGGTTGAAGAGGTGTCAAAAGAAGTGGTTGGCGTTTTAGAAAATCCAGAACACGTTTCTGTTAATCAGGAAGCTAAAACTGACCTTAAAGAGGAAAGAGAGGATTCTCCTCCTCCCAGTGTGGAGGAAAAGGTTGCTGGAAATGATGACAAGAAGGAATTAGGCGCACCTAATGCTGTTAAAGAATCGTCAAGAGAAGCAGAGGTAGAAATAAAAAAGGCCGAGGAACAGAATGAAGCAAAGATAACTACAACTGAAGAAGGGGGTAAGAAGGCAGAGAATGTAAAAGATGATCAACCTGAAATTGATAACGACAAAGGAGAGCAAGCAGAGAATAAGGTGGATGAAAGGGCCACAGCAGCAAGTGTGCCCGTTAGAGAAACCTTGGCATCTAAATTTGAAGAAAAAGAAGAGGAATCAATTAAAACTGAAGGGGATAATTTGAAGAAAGAACAAGTTGAGGATTCTGTGAAAACTGAGGTTCCAATTCCAGAGCCAGCCACCAAGGAAAGCGATGCAACAAAAACATCCAAGGACATTCCAAAAGAAACTCCAGCGAAGCCAGCTCAAAAGCAATCAAATAACATTATATCAAAGGTCAAACAGTCACTAGTGAAAGCAAAGAAAGCTCTCACTGGGAAATCTCCAAGCTCCAAAAATCTTTCCTCCGAGACCAAAGGCGATATTAAAGTCAAATAATGGTATGGACTAAGTAAGTTCGCCGGATTTTCACAGATGCTATTTCTTTCTCACCGTCGTGGTGCCTAGCATAGTTGTTGGTTTTTATACATCACTATTTTCCCTTGGCTTTGTTTGAAACTTTGAATGCAAAGGGGTGTGCTGAGTGCAGTGTACATAGAAGATCTAGGCCATGCTTTAGGCAGAGCTGTAAAATTTGATTGTTTTCTCCAGCTTTATTCATTTTGAGTATATGTATTGTTTGTGTTCTTGATTGTTCTTTAATAAATTATGGCAGCGATTTAAATTTGGTCGTGCAAAGGTGACTTGTACATTTTGTAAGAACTGTGAGCATATATGACCTCATACAGACCTACTATTGATTGTTTATTATGTAACCATTTGTATTCTTTTTAGGGATAATTTTCGTTTTAGCGGATTAGTTGACCAGCTTTCTGGCTAAGAGAGCCATCACCAATTAAAACCAGATTCTTTCACTATCATTATTGATGCAGTTTAAGCTTTACGTGGTTGATCCGCCTCAGAAATTTAGGACTTCTTATGTGGTTATAGAGCTTGACATGGGACGGGGAAGAAAGAAAGAAAATATATTGGAAAAGAAGATTATAATATCCAGGAACTTCTTGCCAAACAAGTCATGGATGTGAAAAAAAAAAATTAATAACACACAGAAATAGGTCAAGCAGAGACATGAATACAGGAGAGACTATAGCTTTGGCAATCGTTTGTCTGATCAGAAAATCCTCAACCATATATAATATAGTTTAACTTCCAATGTCAAGATCTTGTTCCACGAACCTCAATAGTCAATTCAGTATGCGGGAATAAACGAACAAAAGCAACCAGTCTACAGTCACCATATGTAGTGTATACTTGAACCACCTTTTTCTTTACTTTTATCTTGCAGGGGAGGGAGTGGGGAGAAAAGAGATTGCCATTTTCCATGACAAAATTATTATTTCATTAATCCAAAGAATCGCTATGAAAGGTTGAATCCAGCATTTGAATGTATATTTCTAAGGCGTTTAAATTTTTGACATCGCTAGATTGAAAGGTCGCTAATTGAATGTACAAATGAGCGTCGTCTCCCATGATACCAAAATCTTAAATTTTTTGGTCGTAAAGTCCAGAAATTAGGATTCTGATAATAATTCTGGAGTGTTAACCTCACTGGCTCTGAGGTATCCTCTGTGGTTGGACTTGCAGAGATGAGAATTAAACAAAAGAGCACAACAACCAATTCTGAGCATCAATCATAACCTGCAAGTACAACAGAACAGTAGGTTCTTCCACTGCACAACTCATGAAAAGCTATTCTTCCAAATTTTATTTCTCACAAATTTCACAAACCTACTCTACTTTACTCCACATCATCACATTAAGATTTAACCTCTTCCAATATGAAGTGTAGTGAATTTATGAGAGATAAAGTTTGTGAGAGTAGACGGAGTAGTATTTCTCAACTTATATTATCAATCTCAAAAAGTTGAACATTTGAAATAAATAAATGTGGTTGTGTTTTCTTGTGTGTTTACTGATACTTACAAGATTTACCAATTACAACGTTATCTTCTTTACCAGGATTAGCAGCTCCACTGTCATTAAGATCGGAGGCATGCCCGCTATTATGCAGCAATTCTGACTGAACAAGTCCAACATTTGTTGCTTCACACTAGCATTACAAATGGGAGAAGAACATGAACATCAACAAGAGTATAACTTGCAATGAAATAACCAAAAAGAAAAACATAGACATAGACAAATAGATAATTTGGTGGTAAGAAGGGTAGAACAATTATCAACTAATAAGCGACAAATCTGTTGTCTTTCAATATGTTAACATGTGAAGAATAAAATGTACAAATGGATCTTCAAATTAGTAAGTAACGATCCAGCCTCATATACATAGAGCATCTACTTAACCTTCCTTAATGTTCTTGTATTTTTTTCTCAACCTCTAAAATCACAAGTACACTTAAAAGTATAAAATTGAAAACTACCTCTACAAAGTTAACTATGTGAGATTCCACTTGGCTAAAGACATATCCTTGCAGTTATGCAATAACAAATTCACAATTCACAATCTTAAAGAAGAATACTTACAAATGGTGCAATCCTCTCAAGCTTCTCCGTCAGAAGCGAAAGGTAATTGCAGTCAAACAAATACCAATAATTTAGTAACTACAGGAGACCTAGAATGACCAGTTTCACAGACAGATCCATCTAAACCTTTAAAACCACAAGTGCACTTTCAAAGAAAAATTATAAACTACCTTACAAAGTTATTTTGTGAGATTCCACTGGCCAAAAGAAAAATCATTGCAGTTAAGCAAATGTTAAGCAATAACAAATTGACAAATAACAACTTAAGGAAAGATAGGGAATGAATAAGACGAAGAAGCTGACTATTCACCATGAATTGAGGCTATTATGCAAGTGCCTATATAACTGAGAACCATGTCTTGGTATAACCTTCCATGTTTGTTGTACTAAATCAACCTACTAGCATGTGTACTTCATGTTGAACCTATATCCCAACAAAGATTTCATTTAAAATCTCAAGAAATTTGTCAGTACCTGAGTAGACATCTGATTTGCTGAGTTACTTCCAGCTGTGCTTGGCATAACTTGTGAGTTCACATTTGGCATTGGATCCTTTAGGCCGGAGGCTGAAGCCGAATCCACAGTTCCCATAAGTCCTGCAGCCGCACAGGAATTTAGTCCTGGAGTTGATGGGTTCATAAGAGGCCCCCCTGACAAAGCTATTACAGGAGCATGTGGCATCAGCATGGGAAGGCCCTGATTAGGAATCCCAAACATAAGAGGATTTGATCTTGCCATCCCATGTAAAGCAGTGGGTCCAGATATAGGTAAAACAGGGAGATGAGTTCCTTGCATTTGGGGCATCTGAATCATTGGGAATCTAGAAGATTCACTATTCATGTCAGGTATACCCATCCCATAACCCATTCCTAAACCCATTTGCATGCCAACACCCATAGGTGAGAATGGAGCCATATGTGGTGCCTGCATGTGCTGCATTCCAGGGGGTAACATCATTGGAGGCACATATAAACCAGCTCCCATTGACATAATCTGCATTAAAAGATAGGAAATAACCCCATGCTATTACTGGATTATTCAAAATCTTAAAAACTAAAATTAAAGAATAGGTATAAAAGAAAGAGAGATCACTTGAACTTGGAACTGAAGTGTTTTAAGATACTCAATTGCCTCATCAAGCATTGAAGCTTTATCCACCTAATATATATAAATATGAAGTCAGCAAAACCAAAATAAATCTAAGAATCAAGTAAAATTAAATTATATATATAAAGTTGCATGGAGTTTATGCTTTATGTTCAAGGTATTAAACTTCTGTTATATCCATTAAGAATTTACTTGACTAAGGATCATGTTCCATATACAAGTTGAGGGCCAAAACCCTGCAAGCAAAAGCTGAGCTCCAGTTTCGACATCTATGCTTTAACTTATAATAACTTCATAATACTTCTACAAGAAAAAACTTAGTAAGCCTCTGATCTAAGTTCAAATACTTAGTGATAACCAAGATCATTCCATTGTCATATAAAGTTTCTCAGGCAAAGGTAGCAGAATAAAAAGTGAGAAGGTCAACCTTATTGCAATTTGGTATAAGTTCTTGTAATGCACGCATCTTCTCATTGATCCTATCTCTTCGCCTCTGTAAATATAAGTCCACAAGCAATTATAATCATATAAACTCAAGAAGGAAATTGTGTGTTTTGCTCTTTTTATTTTATTTAACATAACAAATCAGCAATTGGCCTTGCTCACCCTTTCGGATAGATTATGCACTTCAGCTGCACGGCTTCTTTTGGAACCCATACCTCCTCGTGCAGGAGCTGCCTTTTTAACACTAACTGATTCTTCCTCAACATCCTGCAGGTAAAAATGTTTTCTTGTTTTATGAAGGAAAAAACATAATAAGTAAAAATCAATTAACATACAGAATAATGTTTATCAAAGACATCAACTTACTTCACTGTGGCACTCAGAGTCCTCAGTATCTTGACTTTTTCGCTTCAAATTTTGATTTATATCATCTGAACTTCTCTTCCCACCATTGCCTGAGCAAATGGAGGAACAGGCTACTACTGGCTCCAGATCTTTTTCAACAGTTGTCTGTCCTTTAGTGCCACTTTCACAAACTTGATTGGAAACTTGATCATTCTTCAAGGCATCCTCCTCTTTGCAGGAAGATTCAGACTGTTTAGCAGAAGCAGCACCCTGTTCAAGAGACTTTGGCTCTGATGGTTTCAATTCAGCCTTTGACGGCTCCATAACCTGTTGGCAGTGCATAGTTGATTCCTTTGGACATTCACCACATGAACCAACCAGGGTTGATTCAGAAGGATTGCTGCTAGTTGCAGCAACATCTTTATTCTTAGCTCCCATGCTTTCTGATCTTGCAGAAGACAAACCAGACATCAAACTGATGCTCTGAAGATTAGCTCTCACAATAGCAGCGGGTCTCGCAAAATGGGAGAAATTCATTATGTTGCTACAAAAACCACTAGAGGCAGATGGAATCTGAGTGATTTCCCCGCAAGGTGCATGCTGGGTTGCATTACTTGTATTATTTTCAGTGATATCTGATACTTTGGATCTAATAGATGCAAATGATGTTTGGCATTGCAGCGATGATGGTGGGTATAACTGACTGGTGCCTGCTTTCGGTCTAGTAGTTTCAACATCACGGGTAGAATTTGTTTGAGAGTCCCTATCCACCTGATTAGAGTTACTTCTTTTATCCATTAGAGAAAAATTATTTGCGGCAGGGGGCTCATTTAAAGTGACCCCAGATAGTTCACGCATGAAATCAGAACTATATTCATGTTGCAAAGAGTCATCCATTGTATAATTCAACCAAGGTATCATGTCGTCATCTTGACTCAAATCTGGTTCACCCGATGGAACTGACATTGGAATTTCATTTAATCCAGAGTCTAAATCTCCAAACTTTCCCATCCTTGTACTCGTACCAAATCCTGCATCCTTATCTCGAGTCTTGGGACTGTGAGATGGTACGTAGTGAGAGGGTTGACTCTTACATATTGGGCTCTTTCTAGCTCCACTTGACTTACCCTGCATCGAAATCTGACCATTTTCCCAAACCAGCTCAAAAAAGTCATTATCAGGTCTGCATTCAAACCCACAAAGCGGCATTAAAAATAATAGGGAAAGAGAATGAGAATGAACCAACAAAGATCAAATGGGATAAAAGAATGAAATTCAAATACATATGAAATGAAGGAAATGAAAAGATTACAACAGCGCATGTTACTAAACTTACGCGGAAGATTGATCAGTTGCACATGGGCTGTTTATCTCTTTAGAATCAAGCTTTCCTTTAGCCAGCCGGTATAATTCATACAGAGGCATGATGACCGATGGAAGCACAAGTAAAACTCAGAAAAGTCTCCCCCTTGGGTGCTTGGCCCTTATTGTTGCTTCCGACATCCTATATTAACTCGGAAACTTTTGGAAGCCGAAGAAGGATTGAAGACATGGAAACCTGACGTAAGACCCGCAATGAGACAATCGCTATTGATTTTAATAGGGGAAGAAATAGGTGTGAACTATGCTTACGGTTATAATTTACAAAATAAAAATCGTTTTAATACTAAAGTCCTTATCAGGAACCAAACTGTTATAAAAAATTGAATTAATTATAGGGCATCAGTCAAACAAGTTGTTTAATGGCTATATCATACACAAACCCTCCCAAGTAAGGTCTTAGATATTAAAAGATTAAATCTTATTATAATTTTCTAATCAGTAGTATAAAACCCCAGATTACAGCTCCCAGTTAAATCACAATACTGATTCTCGCCTAAGATAATGGGAAAGCCATTTAACTCCAGTCACAGCTGAAAATTCTGAATACCCAGTAATCAGCCCATAAAATCTTCAACAGGTCATCGAAAAAGTAACAAAATTTCGGGAGAACCTGAGTTCCTCGAACCAACAAACTTTGATAATCCAAATGCATCAAGATTGATTGATCATTCGTAATTCACACTGGAAGTTATCAAAAGCCATCTTCAGAGACTTTATCACAGCTCGAAGAAAGAGAACCCAAAATTCCAGAATAGAAAACGACCCAAATGGACGCAGATGACGGCGAAAGGCTTGCAGGTTTGCAGAGGACCAATGCACTCAAGCAGTGAAACACACGCACGGAGGGCAGAAAGAGAGACAAAAAATTATTCATTTCAGGGCATTTTTAACCATAGTTAATCAAGCAATCATGGTTTAGTTTCCTTCTGCGTTGTCTGGGACCCATCCATCACAACAGCAGATCTGACACAAATCCAACGGTCACCTTGCATTGTATGTCAACAGAGGCCCACCGTCGTCATGAGCAAGTAAACTACACGCATCTGTTGTAGGGTTATTGCCCAAATGGGCGGGTAGGTTTGAGGAAGAACATCATCTTTCACTCTTTCTATATATTATCCTTTCGAAATTGGGTAATCGTTTTTAGTTGTAGCATCTGTGGGCTTTTGTGTCCGTATTATTATAATATATCAACTTAAAATTATAATCATAATCTAGTTTGAAGATTATGGATTAAGGGATTAATAAAGTAATTGACTCGTCGTCCATGATGTTATTAAATTTGTTAATTGACGAAAAGAGGGAAAATAGCAATCTTCTTCCCTTCATTGTTGGAGAGACTTTATGTGTAATTGAGTGGTGGATTTTGTTATTAGCATTGCAATGATGCGAAGAGTGGTGTCCTTTTCTATGTTTTCCTTTTTGATTTGGATTAGTCAAGAGAGAGTTTTGGAATGATCATTTAAATAAAGGGGTTAAAGGCAACAGCTTGAGAAAAGGATAACTAATGGCTGCTTTCTTTAAGAATTCATTGTCCCTTATTTAACATCAGCTAGAATCTAAGAGATTGCTTAGCATATTATAATTCGTTCTATATGCGGTCCCCTTGATTTATGGCCATTACAATGTCCCTATTGCCCTTTATTTTAAGCAAGACAATATCATTTACAAAGGTCACTGCTGCCTTTTCCAAGGATGGGATGTGTTTTATTATTACTTAGATTAGGAATCTAAACACCCAAATGATCAACTTTGAAAAAATTAGAGAGGTAGGGACCACTGTAACAGTTTTATAGAAATGTTTTAGGATTTATGGATAAACAAACCAGACAAGTCTACAAAAAAAAATTGGAGATTAATAGATAATTGAATTAAGGAACAGATTACATTTGGGTCAATGATCTAGTCAGCAAGGGCTGATTGGATGTCTGCCTGTCCTATAAAAACATCAAGTAATGGTAATACTTTCATCACACTTCTTTTATCATTATTAATTGTTTATTAGTATCATAAACTTAGTATCTAATTTGTGGTATCATTCAGTTTCAGTGACAAGCTAACCTCAACTTAACAGATAGGGATTGGGGTTGGTGATGGACCCCACAGGCCAAGACTGGAGCATAGGCAACGTCCACTTGGACCCTCCCTGACCCGGTACAGGATTTGGCTCCATCCATGTGGACCCGCAATTTGAAGGGCATCGACGATATCTTTATTCTTCTCTTCTGTGGTGCATGAACCATTATTATCAGTGAGAGGATCTGCGAGTGAGAGCTAGACCTAGAGATGAGTTTGTCACTTTACTCTGCGCGCTGAGAAAATTTGGAGGTCCTCAAAAATTGACCAAACGAAGAGAAACATTTGGCAGGAACTGCAAAAAAAAAAAAAATGAACAGTGGGCGTGGGATTCACGTGCATGGATGAAATTCACGTGACGCATTGTTTCTGTTTCCATCGACTTCACGTCCAGTAACTCATTTTTCTGCCTGCATGAGCCCACAGTGGATTGTGAACTGTGATGTGAATGACAGGTCTCCAGTTCACTACCACGTGTCTCGCTCACAGAAGCTGGCACATACAAGTTGTGCTTCCACTTCCAAGCATAGAGACAAATTTACACTATTTTTTTTTTATCAGTGCTTTGATACTATAAATCTAGCAGAGGAATGTGCATAAGATATATCAAGCAAATTTTTTGGAGTTTTAAGGTGCCTTGCAGTATCCAAAAATATTTCCATTTACACAATTCTTGTGATTATAATATAAATGAATAAATAATTTTTAATTTAATAAAAATTTAAACAGTATCTTTTTATGAAGTTTGATGAAATTATAGACGTTCTCAAACTACGAAGCATAATATATATTCTGTCTTTTGGATGTAACGAATCACATATATTCTATCAATTTATCAATTATCTAGAACTAAGCACAGAAACAACCTTAAAATCTTTTGAGAAGTGGGAATTACTGGTGTAAAACAGGACACAAGATAGCTAAAGCATACTTAAATGGATGTAACCCACCATGCCGCTCACTGTCTAGGTAAAATATAAACAAATTAGTCTTCTAAGCATATTTCTCGAAGATTCCAAGTAAAATTCTCAAGGATGCAGATTAGAAACAAAGAAATTCCATTGCCTGATACAAGATGTAAAGGAAAACAGAGGATAATGTTAATAAATGGTGACCTGAATGATGAACGGAGGGGACATGATAATTTATTGTAGTCTTGGCCTGGGAGCCTAATAAATTGGACCCAAGTATGATCATGCCCTCTCACTGCTAACCATTTCTGCAGGCAATTATGTCTGATTCTCTGCAGTCTGCACATGACCGCTAGACCCATCTAACATGCACGGATTTTTTATGACTATAATCTTACATCAATGCATGCGCAGGAACAAAAAAGCAGAGTACTGCAAACAACAACCAGACTACTTTTATCATTAATCTAATCTATGGCGCTCAAAACAAATTAATAATTTATCAATTATATCGAACATGAGCTTCCACATCATGTGCATTAATAAAAACAGAACTATAGTTATAGCATTATCAGACAGATACTAGTACCCAATTAAGAATTAATTATGCAGATAAAACAATTTCCAATGCCTTAGCTACAGCAAATTACCTAAGAATGTTAGAGTAGCAGCACTATAGAACATTATATTATAGTACCTTCTAAGTAACTATGTTATGCATGAATATTTTAATGCAAAGAAAACAGGAAAGCATGCATTGGAGAAGAAAGCAACAGCAGCAGCCATTAAGTTAATGAAATGCTCAAAACGTGTCATTTTTAAAACATGTGAAATGCCCACCTACTCCTATTTTATTATATAGCCCATGATGCTTTGAAGTTTGGGATTAAGAGTAAAATTAACCCAACTCAAATGACAGACAAGACAACTGGAAAGCACCAAGATGTGGAAGGTACTATGTCACAGTATCAATCTGTTACAAAGGTGTCATTCTCAAACAGTCAGACTAGTGGTTCTTAATCCAAGCCTGACACCCCATAGATGAGAGTGATTAAGAAGCCCAATCAACAAAAATAACAAAATTATACCTGTTGCTTTATGTCTTTCAAAATAGGAAATTCATTCTTCTATTCAGTAGAAAGGTTTCATATCAGTTGCAGTTCTATGTACAGACTGTTATATGTTGCTCTAGATATGTGACTCATTAAGATACTGCAAACATTCCTAGGAAAAACCAATAGGGTTGGCTGGTTTTGTCTATCGTGTCAAAGATATATTCCCAATAAAAAGAGACAAGTTGAGTGTACTGACATATGATTATGGTATGCTACTGTAGTCTAGCAATGCAACTTGATCACATGACGTAACAGCCAGTCAGATATGCATAATAAACATCAAATCAGAAACTATTCAATATTTGCTAGTCCAACTTGCAATAAAATCATAGTTTGTTCATGAGAGGCAGTTTAGTCATTCTTGAAACAATGTTCTTCCCAGTAAATACAGTGGAACATGAAGTTTATAATGTTGCCAGCATGTAATTGGTATTTGCAAGTCTCAGCATTATAATATCAGGTAAAGTAGTAACCTCCTGTCTTTTTGGATTTTGTTTACAGGAAAAAGTTTTATCAATGGTGGTTCTGTGGCATCACCTGGATTGTTTGAAATTTTCAAAAGAGAATCCACAAGTTGTTCCAACTACAGGCAAAATTCCTTCAGTGGTGACTCTTAACTCCCTAGCATCAGTCCAGCTGATTAAAGAGGAAAGATAACTGAAGACAAGATAAGTAAAGCAACAAGGAATCTTTTGGAGATTCCAGAACAATTATTACTCCTATCGTAATACTACTAGGGTTAATGAATTCTTTAAGTTTTCCTTACACCTTGTTAAATGCGATAATTTCTTAATATCAATAATCGTTTGCCAATTCCAAGTATATAATCAACCAAAAAAGATTAAAAGAAAAACAAAAGTTCCTTAAACAACAACGAATTGAAAATAGTTGCGAAGTAGTAAAGACAAACCTCATATAGGACAAGAGTCTGCATTTATTTGAGGCTTATTAAACAACCTATACTGAGTAAGGTAAGGAGCCGCTTTGTCATTTAGCTCATATAAGGCTCTCCACAGATTGCAGTGCCAGGTACTAACTGGTACATCTTTGTTTGAGAAAATTTCATATTCTACAAGCCAAAGTATTAAAATTTATAGAACTGAAGCGCAGTTTTTTATTTTTTTAGAAAAAAAAAATCTGTAATTTTTTAACCTTGCTCCTATGCATATATGTGAAAATCATTTCTGATGTTCAATACTCCGGTAGTTAATTGTCATTTCATTGAAGATTCCCTTTAAGCAGCAACACATTTTTGATAAATGCTGCAACAACAAGAATTAACCAAAGTTGGGTTTGAATTAGAATAATTAGAATATAGTAGGAGGAATCACTCTTACATAAATCTTGAAAAGGCAAATTTCTAAAAACAATTCACATAAGTTGACTCAGTTAAATTAAAAGAAGTTTTTCTTATAAGAATATACATATGAATTTAAGGGAGAAAAAGAAGATCTTGTTAGTGATATGTCCCTCCCAGAAATGAATGGTTGCCAGAAGCACAACTGCAAGGATACATTATATTTCATGATTATGTCTCACTAAATGAAGCATTTGTGTTTACTCAATTATTTGTGTTTCATTCACCAATAATCTCTACAAGAGCACAAACCATTTGTGAATCGGTGAAACCTGTGGATATCTCTCACAATGATCTCTCTCTCAAAAATTTCCGAAGCAAACTTCATAACAGTATGACAATCACCACAAGTCCTCAAATTCTTCTTTATCCTTATTGGAGACGCAGTTGGGAGGACCAGAAGACCAAATGCAAGAGCTAGTTTCTCACTGTGATACCACAAACTCTGCTCTTCAGACCCTTCCACATTGTTAGTTGCAAACTGGATCTCAGCCACATATCCTCTTTTCGTGACCACCTCTTTCAACTTTTGCAACATTTCATAAATCTCTTCTGTCCTTGAATGTGATCTATCATTGGCTGTAAATACAAAGGTCTTGTTCTTAACCTCAATCCAGCTACATCCAGTCTCTTTTCTTACCCTATTGATCCCCATTAATTGCCTAACCTCATCAGCTTTCTCCAACATCCCATGTCTTGTATAGATATTAGAAAGCAGCACAAAATTTCCAGGATTATCTGGTTCCAACTCAAAGAGCCTCTCCGCAACCTCTCTGCCCATTTCAATATTGCCATACTTACTGCATGCCCCAAGCAAAGCCCCCCAAATTGATGAGTCAGGCTTGATTGGCATTGATTCAATAAAATTCTTTGCTTCATCCAATTGACCAACACGACCAAGCAAGTCAACCATGCAAGCATAATGTTCAGGCCCAGGTTTAATATTATGAATGTCAGCCATGGAATTGAAGTACTTAAATCCTTCTTCAACCTGTCCAGTATGGCTGCAAGCTGACAGCACAGAAACAAAAGTAATATATTCTGGCACAATCCCCTCTTTCAGCAACTTCTCAAATAACTCAATTGCATCATTTGCACAGCCATGTTGTTGGCAAACTGCTATCATAGCTGTCCAACAAACCACATTATGATCCTCAGTTTCTTCAAAGACCCCATAAGCATCAAATAAGTTCCCACATTTGCCATACATTGTTATCAGTGAACTAAGAACACATGCATTCTCCATAAACCCAGTTTTTAATATCTGGGCATGTATGGAAGTGCCCTGAGTCAATGCTGCAAGACTTGCAGAAGCATGAAGAGCAGAGGAATATGAAGCCTCATCAGGTAATAGGCCTTCTCTTTTCATGGCCTGGAAATAATTGCAAGCTGCTTCAAAGTTGCCATTATGGATACACCCCATGATCATAACATTCCAGGTAACAGCATCTCTATCTGCTGTGATATAGAACAACTTTGTTGCATCATCAAACAACCTGCATTTACAGTACATGTCTACCAGTGAGTTCTTCACATAAACCAATGTTATCAAACCACGCTTCATAATGTTCCCATGCACTTGTTTCCCAAAATCTAATTTAACCGTATTAGCACAAGCACTCAACACACTGGAAAAACTCACTTGATCCGGAACAAGAGAAGTCCCCCCGATAACCTCTCTAAAAATTCCAATTGCACGATCATAGAATTTGTTTTTCAGAAACCCCACAATCATAGAATTCCAAGAGACAAGACTTCTGTCTGGCATTTCATCGAACACCCTCTCTGCCAAGTTCATATCTGAACACTTAGCATACATGTCAGCCAATGCGCTAGCTACAAAAGTATCACTTTCAAACCCATGTTTCCAAATTAAACCATGCATTTGTTCACCATGAGTAACAATCATTGTATCGGCACAGGCAGGTAAAACTGCTGAGAAGGTGAATTGGTTTGGATATATACCAGTGCGCCTCATTTGCTTAAAATAAGTCAAAGCCTGGAATGGCTTTTTAAAGTGTGAAAGTTGGGTAATAAGAGTGGTCCAAATGACAATGTTCTTTGACTCATCATGGGTTGTTGAAAACAAGAGGAGGCTGTGGTTGATGCACCCACATTTCGCATAGAGGAGAAAGAGATTGTTGAAGAGGAAGGGGAGGGAAGCGTAATTGCTTGTGATGACATGGGCGTGAATTTGGGTTGCATGTTTGAGGTTTTTGAATTGGGCGGCATTGTTGAGGAGGTGGTTGAGCTGAGAGGGGGAGAGAGGTGACGAGATTATGTGGTGATAGATTCGCCTTGCACAGAATTTCAGGGGGAAGAAAATTTTCATAATACAAGAGAAAAGAGCCAAAAGCTTAACATCAAGTCAACTGAGATTAAAGGAAATGTCCCTCAATAACGCGATCTTGTACTATTTCCTATTATGTCGGCCTAGTGGACTTACGGTCAAGTAGTCATCCCCTCAGACAAACACAGAGAACAACAACTAGATTTTAGAGTTCTGGCCCTGGGCCCATGGGCTTTGTTTCGAGCTGACCCGCGAAAATAACGTTTAAGCAGGCCCAAGTTACAAGGTCCAAAATTGAGTTTTGGGCCAATGGTACCTGATTAACACGAAGAAGAATAATTGAAAACATAATTACGGTTAAAAAAATAAAAAGAGCATGTGCAGAGCAGACTGAGAAAATTGGATTTGTCGGTTGCATGTGTTGGACTGCTGGCAGATCCAACTACGCCACTACGGTTATTTAGATCAATTCTATATATATATTTTAATTTTTATAAAATAGTACTCCCTCCGTTTCAAATTATTTGTCGTTTTAGAAGTTTTATTTTATTTTAAATTATCTGTCGTTTTACATTACCAATAAAATATTAATTGTTGTTTTTCTAACGTTACCCCTATTTATTGTTATCTTCAATAGAGTAGTAACAAGAGTTTAAATTGACTTTAATAAGGATAATTTAGTTAAGTACAATTATTTTTGTTAGAATTGAGGCTATTTAATAATTACCTTAATTATTGTGTTATTATTTTAAATGACAAATAATTTAAAACGGAGGGAGTATAATATAACATGCATGCTAGGACCATTCCCCTTAATTACTCGATGCCTGTTGGTCTTTCGCTTTTTCTCTGGC
>JASKGM010000001.1:12973922-12984852 GCA_034509205.1 Ceratonia siliqua | reverse complement strand
AGTATAATATAACATGCATGCTAGGACCATTCCCCTTAATTACTCGATGCCTGTTGGTCTTTCGCTTTTTCTCTGGCCACGAAATATTATAAATTAAAAAGAGAGAGAAAGAGAATATGTAAAAGAAAAAAAGGAGAACAGGTAGGAGCTGGTACACGTGGGGGGCGGGACGTAACATGAGGAAGGGCGGTTAGTTTTCGTAAACAAATTGAGTTCGTTGGATTATCTTAAAAAGCAAAAAAGAAAAGAAAGAAAGAGCTATTTAGTATTTGGGATTGCCGTCGTTTCCTGATAGCACGGCAACATACCAGCCGTGGATCTTCAGACAGCCTGGCGGCTACAACACCTTCCTCACATCTGCTCACGCGGTCGTTCGTAACTGTGCGGACTCGCCCAGATATAAATGTAAATCGAATCAAATGGACTAATTTAGTTTGATTTGACGGATTTGGTTCTATGTTGGAGCACATCCGTTGAAATCAAATGTATCAGTAAACCTAAGTAAAATCTCATCCGTTGAAATCAAATGTATCAGTAAACATATGTAAAAAATTTACTTCATAGAATGATTAATAGAGCGCGTGAATATTCGTTATAAAAGGGATGACGTGGGGAAGGTACTTAGTAATTTGCGGGATGGGTAACCTTCCAATGTATAAACAGAAAGAAAGTAAAGAGAAACAGAAAGAAACCCACGTGCCATGCAAGGCCTCAGTGGTGAGTGTTCAATTCATGAATCCTGAGCCCAGCTGTCGAAAAACAACCTTACGTACGTATTTTGATTTTGATTTTGGGTTTTATTTTTGTAAATTGGCACACATAATTTACAAGGTTAAGGAACCGCGTGGTTGATACTCTTTAATAATGCAGGGATCCACGTGGACCCCTGGAGTTGGATAGTTGATGTGTGCTTGGTTGTAGTATAAATATAAGCACCTAATCCTCATTCCTCCTATCAGATTCAGCAGTTAGAACATTGGAAGATCAGAGTTTAATTTGCAGAGAAATAGAGGAGTAGTTGGAAGAGAGAAAGCAAAAAATGGCAGACGAAAGCACAGCCACCTGCGTAGACATCCTCCTCGCCATCATCCTGCCTCCCCTTGGAGTCTTCCTCAAGTATGGCTGCAAGGTATATATAACTATTCAATCCCCTCTTCTACTCTTTTATTTGAATTGTACGTTTAATACAATTGTGTTTGGTGGGCGTTTCACTTAATTGCAGGTAGAGTTCTGGATCTGCTTGATACTCACCATTTTTGGCTATATCCCTGGAATTATCTATGCTGTCTATGCCATCACCAAGTGATCCCATCCCGCTTTACTTTTTGTAAGTAACCTTCATCTCATCTCCCCCTTTCTTTAAATTTTTTCAACATAAACCACCGGGCTTTTCATTTTGTTAATTAAATATCTTATCCTAAATTTCAGATATTCATGAAAATTAATAGGGATTTAATTCCTCGTCAAGCCATTTTTGTTTTTTTTGTTGTTCATCAGTTGAGTATTCTTTACTCGTTCATAAGTGATGTTTCACAATCTCATCATTCAATTGAACACTAGTTACAGGAATAAAACAAACGTTTATGGAGTGTGACTATGATTTCTAATCAGTTTCAAAATGTTGAATATAAGTGGATCCCAATGCACGCACTAATTGAATGCTTTTCCATTGTTAAATAGTGTGCTTTGTTGCTCTTCTTGTCTAATTCTTTGACAGTAACGAGTTGGACCTACTGACTAGTGACATGAACGCTGTTTTTGACAGGTGCACAATCAACAGTTGTCATGGGTTTTTATGTCTTTTCGTCGTCTTTGATATCGATGATCCTTTATAACCGTTAGATGGACACTTACAGTACTGATTCTTTTTTTTTTTTCTTTCAAGTGTATCAGTGTCGTTATTCCTTTTTTTTTTTTTTTCACATTCTCTTTGTATCCTCCATGTTTTTTTTTTTCTGAACTTTTCCTTGTTTTTGTCTGAATTCTGATATATGAGAATGTAATGTGAAGTTCCAGTATTGAATTTGATGATTGGTTTGAAAGACCCAACTTGGTTGGTGTCAATTATTATGATGCTTATTCTTAAAGCTTAATATTCATTCTATAATTAATATATTCCATTAAATTAGGACTTTACTATCCCATTATCCCAAAAGTAAAGCGATAAGAAAAAGCCGGATCCAGTTGCCGTCTAAACTACCGTCCTACTTGTAGCTTAGAAAGTCTCATACTACTATGATACCTCCTCCGTTATAGATGGGTTAGAAAATGCCCGCGCCAATCGGGAAGGGACATCTACTTAACAGTTTTGTTACAGCACTACTTGCGTATCAGACTGAGATTTCCATATTTTATATTTGAATTCTATAAAATGTTCGAGAAAAGCCTTAACACGTTAATAACGATCTTAACAGGCCTCATCCAAACTTTATCTGATAATTACATAAAATACTATAAAACTCTACCTGATTTGGCTATGAAGTGGCATGAAAGCACGATTTCTACACATCTGTCCAGTAAGACATCAGCATAATCAACAATCAGACCAGAGAACGAAAGGAAAGGGCGAGAAGATCATTAGTGACAAAAATAATTTTCAACAACTGTGAAACTTTTGATCCCGACCCCTCCTTCCCACAAACTGAAAATTACACTGCTCTCATCTTGGCATGATAGCCGTTACCGACAGCCCATGGGGCAATGTGCTTGTGAAGTCTGAGAATTCACCCAGTTCAGGACACAGTGCAAATCAAATGAATGATTGCGTGCAATCCAAACTAGAAGAGCTGGGACAAATAAGTTATATAAAAAAGGCAATTTAATCATTTGGAAATTTTATCAATGCAATCTTGTTAAATAGAAAAGATAGATTACTGACAAAAGGCAACAACTATCTTGCAGCCAGTGTTGGGAATTCTGATTTCTGCTAAATTTGCTTTGGACTTCTCAATCAAAAAGTTTTATATAGTCAGCAGATATACTTTATCCACCTAAATATCATGCCACAGCCAATGATAACCAGACTCACACGAGGATGGAACATAAAGCAGTTCATTTCTTCCCTAAAGAGAGGGCTGGTTAATGGAGGTTCAGGGTAGATAGGTCCATTTAACTCAAACAAACATTGAAAAACATAATCTACCTGAGGCCAATATAAACCCACTTTTTCTACTCTCTGAGAGAGAGAGAGAGATTCCCTGCCTTGCATGCAAGGATTCAACCAAGAAAAGATTAAAGCATTATTAAGGAATTACCCAATCGTACATCACAAATTATGGGCCTTAATCTCTAAAAAAGGAATATTAAATCTGCAAACTAAAAAATATACTTTTGAAACCTCAGCCGCATATAATGATAATTGATAGTTAGATGACATAGCTGTATAGAACCAATCACTTATGAATAAATGTTTTCAGAAGTTTACCTGAGACACAAATTCATGTGGTTCATTGAAGCAATTAGGACAATAAATGGACGCACAACTGCCACAAGCATTTAGACTCCGTGAAGCTGTGTTCACAGGGTAGAGGAATCGAGTGAGGTGGTCTCCATGAGGATAGGATTCCTGACCACCTGGGAGGCAAGGAACTCCTGAAATTCACCGATTAAAAAAATAACAATTTTAATCACAGCAATTTGGCATAAATATGAAAATAACTATGGAAGATATCATTTAAGATCACCAGTAACTTACACAGGGTAGTCATCCCCATGAAGTTTATGGTCAGGACAACATCCATCAAATGACATCCTATAAATCCTGCATGTTTCATCCTGGGCATCTTCAGTCCATGAAGCAAGAGCATGCTATCTAAAACTGTCAGGGCACAAGAATGTAAGTATCCACACAAGTTCACTTTCACATTAATACCAACACTACTCAACTAATTACAAGTTCATCCTTTTGTATAACAGATGTACAGATAAAAAAGAGAACATACTCCTCATAAAGCCCATCGGATATCCAGATAGATAACTAAGTCAAGACAAATATTTTCTGGAAAAAACATGATATATTGGCAACAAAAAACATATACCAATACTGAAGCAAGAAAACATTTACATTATGAAGCAAATACACAAACATGTAACGTACAAAACATGGACACAGAAATACTGACTTCCAGTCCCTTTTAAGATTTATACCCAAAAAAAACCTTTAAAATGAACTACATTAAAATACTTAGTGGCAATTTATAATAGCTGAGGAAAATCATTTCAAAAAAGAAGTGCCAGATTCAGCTCATAATTATGCTTCTCTGTTGATTATATAACACCCTCAATGGAATGTTTGCCAAACATTCATAAACTGATTTTTTTTTTTTTTATGGTAATAGAGAGGAGGAGGAGGAGGACAAGACGTCCTCCTTTAAAAAGGCACAAAAAGAAAACAAAGTAGAAATAAATAACCCTGCCACAATAAGAAGGGGCAGAGCACTGAAGGGAGATTATCCCACAACAGATCTAAGGAAGGGGAAGAATCCTTAAAACTACTAGCAGTCCTCTCCAACCAAATAAAAGAACAACATAGCTAGCACAGCACCATAAATCCTTTCCATCCTTACTTCTGCCAAAGCCCCCCAAAGCTAGCAAAAAGAAACTGTTCAAAATTCACAGGACACACCAAAGATTCGTCAAAAACTACAAATAACCTACTCAAAATGGAAGTAACTGCTGGGCAAGGAAAAAATAAAAAGACAACTATTTCTGAACTAGAACCACACACAACACACGTATCAGCTCCTGATTGTGCTAGTGTACTGTATTTCCCTGAAAAGATCATTTTCAAATGTCCATTGTGCATGAAAAAACCACCAAAAGCAAACTAAAAACACAATCATGGAGAAGAATTTCAATATGATACTGTGATTTGGATCAAATTACGATTGGCTAGAGATTGAACAAGCAATTCCAAAAGAATAACATAAAAGAGAACAGTGACCTTCACACCTGTGAGACAACCACACCTGGAAGGCAAGATATTCCGAGTTAAAATATCAACAAATAAAAAGAACAAAAATAGACTCAATAAAATGCAATACCGTCAACAAGTGGTTGGTTAAATAGTTCCCAAGGTCATTCCCTAACCATCTCGTTGAGGGTTCAATTCTCGCCCTCGCCATTTGTTGGTAACAACTCTATATCCGTGCTCCCATACATAGAGAGAGAACACCCGTAGCTTTCGCCCCGACATAAGTGCGGTGTGGGTGATACTCCAAATGCGTGTGATTCCTGCAGCAGAATGTGCCCTGCCGGAGGCAATCAAAACTAACCTACCTCCATTTTTCTTAGCCAAAATAAAAATGTATACCAAGAATAGCACTAGCCATTTGAAAAGGATAAGCAACAGCTTGACTTTCTTTAAATGTAATAACAATGCATTAAACACGCTATTAATGGGTAATTGATATAGCAAATATATTTGACTAATTTAAGTGTAGGATGAGGTCCACAAACGGTTACAATTTAGACTATCCATAATTCAAATGAAAATAAGTAACCCCACACAAGGAACCCCACCTAGCCAACTCACCCAATTTAATGCCTTCACGGAGATCATAAGTTTTACACCATGGAAATTAGAGTCCCAGATTTTATACATCTTTAAGCACATTAAAACCTGACATTATATTGAGCACCCCCTTTATTATCGGGCACAGATTTCTTTCTTATAAATAATAACCCAACTCAACCACATGGAGAAACGAGGATCATGACAGCCTGGATAGGGTCCTGTTTGGCAACCAAGGCTCCTTAATGTGTCCAAAGTCCAAACAAGGACCTACTGTACTTTCAGTGTGGGTAGGTGAGATAGCTCTATATAAAGCACGGACAGACTAGGGTAAGAATACACACACAAATTTTAGGTTCCTTATACCTTTCTTTCTGATCAACATCATGACTAGAAAGAGGGTGAATCTTGCATATATCTCTAACCCCACCGCCAGAAAAGCGACGTTCAAAAAAAGGAAGAAGGGTCTTGTGAAGAAGATTAGTGAACTCACTACGCTATGTGGGATTGAAGCATGTGCCATTGTTTTCAGTCCCTATGATTCGCAACCAGAGGTCTGGCCAGATCCAGCAGGAGCCCAACAGGTGATTGCAAGGTATCAGAATACGGCTGGGATGGATGAAAGCAAGAATCTGAACCAAGAGAGCTTTGTCATGCAAAGGATCACCAAAGTCAGTGACCAGCTGAAAAAGCAGCGAAAGGAGAATCACGAGAAGGAGATTACCCTAGCCATGTTCCAGTGCATTGAAGGGAAGATGCCCGATGACTTGACGATGGTGGACCTGAATGATATCAAGTGCCTGATCGAGAAGAACATAATGGACATCAACAAGAAGATGGATGCGCTTATTTGATCTAATCTTGTTTAAAATGTCCTGACCTGGTCTTGATGTTGTTTACAATTTTACATCAACTGATACATGTGCAATCTTTTTTAGCAGCATATCATATCCTATAAGAACTATGAAAATTTAAATATGAATCATTATAACCTTAGTCTTTGTACCTAGTAAGCAAGAGATATTCAGAGAGGAAGAAGAAAAAGTAATGCCATACCTTAAATTTTGAGACTTTAAAACCACAAGGGTAAAGAATTAATAGGGAATTAACCAACGGCACATCACGATTGACTTTGCTCTAAAAACAAAATTGTAAAAACCTACAAACATAAAACAAATTATTGAAACCTCAGCCACACGAGGTTGGTTGATGGTGGAAAGATGCCCATCTTGTGATTGTTGTATAAAACTAAGGGTGGGTATAAAACAAGGTAGTTTCCATAAAGGTGTGCCACCTGGGAAACGACTTGAGAGGGATGGAACTCCAGAAATTTGCAGATTTGAAAATGCGAATTTCAATAACGACAATTAGGCATAAATATCAAAATAACATCAGAAAGCATCATCTAATATCATTAGTATACATGCCCATAGATTCCAAAACATATTATAATCAAATGCCCAATTCCAATATACAAGTGAAACCACCAAAAACAAACTAGATATATCATCCAAGAGGGGAATTGAAATGAATTGCTATAGTTTGAATCATATTATGATTGTGTAGAAGATAAGTCAGCAACTCCAAATTGAAGCATTCTTTGTAATCTAAATGTTACACTTAAAATTTTGAGTATGATGATATTTACACCTATGAAAACAACCCTACTTTCAATTAAAAACTGAACAACTACAAGCCAAAAAAAAAAAAAACACAAAAATAATAAAACATAATATCAATACTAGCAATTTAAGAAGGGTACACAAGAGACTTTCATTTAATGCTTTTTTCTCTATAAATTAATTTAATGCTTCATATAAAAGTAATCATTTAATGCACACATGAAAAATTATAAATTCCATTTATGGAAAATAAATATTCATTTACATCATATTTTATAATGTACTAACACTATTTACATGTGAGTGAGATACAATGAGTACATCATTCTACTTTCAAAGTAGAATGAGGCCCCAAAAAAATCTTACTTATACCAATGGTTACAATTTACTCTATCTATAAATTGAGGATAAATCATCCCACACAAACAACCCCACCTTGCCAACCCAGCCCATTTGATTCCTTAACTAAGATTACTAGTTTTACACAATGGATATCAAAGTCTCTAAACTCAATTTTATTGAGCACCCTTTTTTATAGCATGCAGATTTCTTTATTTCTATATAACATGCAACTCAAACATGTAAAAAAGTGGCAATCAGGGGTGCCCAAATAGGTTCTTGTTTGGTGCCTAAGACCCCTCATTAATGTGTTCAAACAAGACAAGGAGTTACTGGAATCTCCATTTCAAATGACTGCTCTATATAAAGCATGTACCATATGGAGTAACAATGCACAAAAAATTGCCGATCACAACCATGACTAGAAAAATGTTGAATCTCATGTATATCTCCAATGGCAAGGCAAGAAAAGCAACATTTAAGAAAAGGAAGATGGGTTTATTGAAGAAAGTGACTGAACTTACCAGCCTTTGTAGGATTGAGAACTGTTGCTGTGCTATATTTTTAGTCCTTATGATTCTCAGCCAGATTTTTCAGGAAATGACTCAATTTATCTTCCAGGGTATGGGAGGGAAGAGGCTGCTCTCCATAACCATGTTGGATTTGAATAGTGTGGTGAGGCTGATTGAGCAGGAAGATGGATGCAGTTTTTTTTTTTATTTGTTGTTGTTTACATTGTTTTTTCGATCATCAACAATGCTGTTTAGAGGCATGCTATAACCTATGAAAAATAGTAAAGTTTATATCTATTCTAAATCGTTATAACCTCAGTCTTTCCACCTAGCATTTAGCAAGGGATTGAGATAGAGAGACAAAGAGATTCCCTGCCTTACACTTTGGGACTCTATAACAATGGCAAAGCATAAATGGACCTTTATCTAAATAAAATAATAAAGCCACAAACTTTTGAAACCTCAGTCACATATGGGGTAGATTGATAGTTGAAAAGGCACATCTTGAGGTGCTTGTGGATCCCTAACCTTTTAGGAATAGAAAAGCTTGCCTGAGATTGCACATTAAGTTGACACAAATCCATGTGGTTCAAAAAAACTGGGAGGGTAACATATGATCAGGCAATCAGACTCCACGAAGTTGTTTTTACAGGGTTGGGGAACAAACAGGGCTGCCACCGTGAGGATGGGATAGCTGACCACCTGGGATACTGCCTTAATGGCAAGAAGCGCCTAACTTTGCAGATTCAAAAGCTAAGAAATTTAATCACACCAAATTGGCATAAACATGAAACATCTAATATCATCAGTAAGTCACCAACTTACTCAGTTAGATTTGGGAAGTCGTCCCCAGGAAATAAGCAGGCAGGACAACATCCATCAAAGATCATCGTTCATATCCCTCATGTTTGATCCTGGGCATCCCAATTCAATGAAGTAAAAGCATGCTATCTGTAATTGAAATGGGGGCAAGGATGTGAGTGTCCATAAACTTGAAAAAACCATTCAGGAATGATGACATTTATTTTTTTATTTTGTGGTTTTTGGCCAAAAATGATGAAATTTATTGAGTGAATATATATGGCAGTCGATGTAACAACACATTTCAACCTAGGAGTAATTAGAGAGTTAATTTCATTGATAAATTGAAGCAAACCCATAATCAGTAATAAATAGTAAACTGAAAATTTTCACATTCACATATTGTTACCAACATTACATGACTAATAACAACTTCATCTTTGTATATAACAGAAAGAGAACATACTCTTCTCAGAATCGCAGGGGATATCCAGGTAGGGAAATGAGTCAAGAAAACCATTTTCTGCAAAATATGTGATAAATCGGAGAAAAAAGTGTTTAAACTTGTACCAATACGGAACCAAGAGAACATATTTACACTATGATGCAAAGACACAAACATTTAACATGCAAAACATTGAGGGAAATACCAACTTCTGATCGCTTATAATTTATAAGGTTACTACCCTATGTCAGAAATTTTAAACTAAGTACATCAAAAAACTAGAAGTACATCAAAAAAATAGAAGGTTGTTTGTGACAGCTGGGGAAATTCAATTAAAAAGAAGTGCCAGATTCAGATTGTAATAATTGTTCTCTAGCATAATCAGATAAAATAGCCCACACCCCACTCAAAGTTTCACAAACTTATTGTTTGATATTAAAAAAATATATATAGATATTGAAGATGTTTCAACTCTCAATTCCTAATTTTGACTGTTATCTCTGATATCCCAGGAGAAAAAAAGAATCGATTAACCTTTATAGTTTAAGTTTACCATAGTTCCCCAAACATGCAATAGGTGAAAAACTATCAAGTTCACACTAAGTATATGATCCTGGAGGGGAATTCAACGTGGTGCTATAATTCGTATTGCAGTATAATCACCTAGGGTAAACTCCAAGGTAGAAGCATTCTTTGGAAGGTACACTTCAATTTTAGAGTGCAGTCGCAGTGGTAAGATCAGGGTGGATTTTATGGAAGGGGAATGCTAGGGTTTCACAGTGAGAAATTGAAATTGAAATTGAAATTGAAATTGAAAGGGGCAAGAGCGGGAGGCCTGAAGCTCTTCTCTGCTTTCTTTCTATTTTTGTTTTATTTGGTTGGCTTTTCAGGTTCGGAAGAGTGCTGAACTCAGGCTATAATTATTAATTTTGTAGGAGCACCAATTAGTGTCCCATATAATTTTAGGAGAATTACACTATAATACAAATAAATAAATAAATAAGAAATTATAATATAGATATAAGATGAAATAAAATAAAATAAGATTCATTATAATGCTCACATGAAAAAAATATATAAAATTCACTTATTGCAAATAAAACGTAATTAATGATCCGTAATGAATGAAAAATAAAAATATTTATTTAATGCTCACATAAAAAAAATTATTTAATGAAATAAAATGTAAAGAAAACATGTTTTACGTGAGCATTAATGAATCTTATCTTTTTTTAAAAATGTGTTTATTATATTTTTATATATCATTAAAAGAGTTAATTATTTTATTGTAAGGAACATCGCCTTCTTTTATCTTTTTGGGTGTGGAGTGTGGACTCTATTTACTGTACTGGAAACTTTATTTTGTTTGAATGAGATAGCACCGGTAATCCAAAAGTAGGACAGCTCGCACCATCATTAAATGTTTTTTATTAAATATATTAAAATTTTTTTGGTCTAAATATATTAAAAGTTTTAAGTACATCACTCTTCTCTTGTAACTCCATACATTATTTTTTGTTTTAACCTCCCACAACTTTTTTTCTTTAATTTTTTATTTTATGTTATTTGATTACCTTTTAGAAATTTTTTGAAATGTTTTTAAAATTTTATTTTTTTAACAATAAAAAAGTTTAATATTATTATTCCAAAAGTACTATTTAAAACAATTGTTTAAAAGATAAATAAAAACATTTAAAAA
>JASKGM010000001.1:12944567-12965062 GCA_034509205.1 Ceratonia siliqua | reverse complement strand
TGCAAAAGAGAAAAATTTTGCTATCAAAGAAAAGAAAATACCCATGGTAACTCTACGTTTTGGTAATGGAGGAAAAGCGAAGAAAATATAAATCATAAAGAAAAGGAAAAAGAGAGAAAAAATTAATTTTCTACATAAGAGGAGACGACGATCATGGCCGAGGTTGCTTGTGCGTTTGATGGAAAAGTAGCAAAGTGAGGGGGAATATTGCAGGGGAAAAGGTAAAAGGAGGAAAATGAAAAATAAAGAGATGGAAAAAAATAAACAAGAAAAAATAATAATAAAATAATGATGATGTAACATAGTTTAAAAAAAAAACTCTGATGTATAAATATCATTTGTGCTTTAAAAATCATGTCCAACACTATTTTATAATATAATATTTTAAAGGAGATTTTACACTTTTTCACCCTAATCTTTAGTTGTTATTGCAATATCCTCCTTAATCTACTAATTGTAGCACATTGCACCCAAAACTATCATAATTTAGTCAAATTATCCCTCATCGTTTAATTAAGTGTTAAGATTAATAGTTTTATTTAACATGAGCTAATTATGTAATTAAAAAAACTTGATAGAAAAAAAATATAATAAATTTATTATGCAAAATAACACAAATATCATAAAAATAAATGATATGAAATCTCTAATTAACTTTTATTTTTATTCTTAAAAGAAACTTCATAGAAACAAAAAATAAAAGTTAATTAGAGATTTTATATCATTTATTTTTATGATATTTGTGTTATTTTGTATAATAAATTTATTATATTTTTCTCTATCAAATTTTTTTAATTACATAACTAGCTCATGTTAAATAAAATCATTAATCTTAACACTTAATTAAACGATAGGGGTAATTTGACTAAATTATGATAGTTTGGGGTGCAATATGCTACAATTAATAAATTAGGGAGGAGATTGCAATAACAACTAAAGATTAGGGTGAAAAAATACAAAATTCACTAAAAATAAATAAAAAATTATTTGTCAGTAACACCATATTTAAAATCTTTTAAAGTTTAAATATCTGTGTTCGAGAAATGAAGGCTATCCCCGTCATTTGCCGCATAGGGCGGGAAGAATAAATTTGAGCAGAACCCCTGCAAGAGCGAGAGCGAGAGCGAGAGCGCGTTTTGACGGACGCATTTTTGGCACTACTGAGAACTGCGAGTGCGAAGTGTCTTGGATATTTCCTTTCCAAATCTCATTACTCCCATGGAGAGAATACACGTCGCCGTCCGTGCAAGGCCCCTTTCGTCGGAGGATGCCAAGACCAGCCCCTGGAGAATCGCCGCCAACTCCATCTTTATCCCAAACCACTCCTCCAAGTTTGAATTCGGTATACCTCTCTCTTCTGTCTCTGCATTTGTTTCATCCAAATTTTCTTTCTCTATTTGTACATATTTTGCTGCACAGATCAAATTTTCAACCAAGATTGTACGACCGTGCAAGTATATAAAGCTCGCACCATGGACATAGTGGCTGCAGCTGTTCGTGGTTTCAACGGTATGCTCGATTTTCAGAAAAAAATAATATTGTTGATGCATTACTATTTTGTTGCACCATGAATCTCTTGAGTTCTCAAATTACATTATGGAGTTAATGTATTGTAAGATGATTTATGGTGTGTTTTATAAATTATTTGATATATTTATTTTTTTAATACTTGAATTCATTGATTTCTAATTTGTGAATCAAAGGAACGGTTTTTGCTTACGGGCAAACCAATAGTGGGAAAACTTATACAATGAGAGGCTCGCGAACAGAACCAGGAGTAATTCCTCTTGCTGTGCGTGATTTGTTTGAAACTATTCAACAGGTAATCACTCTTTACCCTCTATTCTAAATCGTATATTTTCATAATCTAGTATCCAAAGATGGTGATGGTCATGTAAGTTCAGCATAATGTAATCTGCTTACTTGTCAAATTTTATATGTGGTATTTCATATCATTGATTGAAGAGCTATATGTGAAGTGGGTGAGATAAAATCGCTATCATGCCAAGACTGCTGAAATGTAGCATGTGGTTAATCAGTTTACTTTCATTGGGTGTTCTAATCAAGCATGTTTTCTCGGAACCCCAATGCATTTAAAGCTTCTTGCGCTTTTTTATTTGTACGTATTCACAACAACTGGTTATAATAACTTAGTTCTTATGAATGAGATGTTGTATCATGCTCTTGTTATATTTTATCAATTTTGTAGTGTCTCTCTACCGTTGTGACTCTCATAATACCTATTTATTATTCTTTCATGTATTTTAGGATGTTGATCGAGAGTTCCTTCTTCGAATGTCATACATGGAAATTTATAATGAGGAGATAAATGATTTATTGGCTCCTGAACATCGAAAACTGCAGATTCATGAGAATCTAGAGGTTCTTATTTTTCCTTCTAATAATTGTTATGCTTATATACGATATTTGGTTTGTTTTCCATAATATTTTATATGCTTTTTTTGGTCTGAAATCACAGCGGGGAATATATGTTGCTGGGTTGCGCGAAGAAATTGTTGCCTCTCCTGAGCAAGTCATTGACCTCATGGAATTTGGAGAATGTAATTTACATTTTGCAATTTTCTTATATGTTATACTTTTTCCCTAGCTTCTTGTCATTTCTGTGTGGCTTTAGTATCCATGCATGTATATAGGGCATACTGAAAATTGAAATGAAAATAAATCTCAATGATTTCTTCAATCTCTTAATTTGAAATTTCTCTCTATTTGTTCGTGTGTTATTCAGTATCCCTCCGAACAGCTATTCAGTATCCTTGGATTTTTGCCATACTACACAGTGTCAATTATCTCATTCTCTCTAACATACATGCACCTGCATATTGGTTGCTAAGATTAGCACCAGTAGTTTTATATATATATTCTCTATTAAATGTATTGGCTAACTGATATTCTCCTGATGTTCTTTCCTTGTTATTCAGCACATAGACACATTGGAGAGACAAATATGAATTTATACAGTAGCAGGTCCCATACCATTTTCCGCATGGTACGCACAGTATTCTTTCTGATTTTACTTCTTTAAAAAAAAAAAATGAAATAAATGCTTATGCTTTTTCCTCCATTGTTATATCTTTGGTTGAATAGATAATTGAGAGTCGGGATAGAAGTGAAGATGAAGAAAATGGCAATTCTTGTGATGCTGTCCGTGTATCAGTGTTGGTATGTTACTTCTTAAACTATCAATTTCTTTCTCTCTTGTTGTTGCTCTTCGTGCGTGTGTGCGTTTGTATGTCTGTGTCTATCTTTCATCCCCTTTTAAAATGAATCTTCTTATATAAATTTTCATATATGTAATGAGTGTATTCTTATTTCTAGAATTTAGTGGATCTTGCTGGTTCAGAACGTGCTGCAAAAACTGGAGCAGAAGGTGTCCGGCTCAAAGAGGGTTCCCACATAAACAAAAGCTTAATGACTTTGGGAACTGTGATTAAGAAATTGAGTGAAGGTGCTGAGAGTCAAGGGTAAGTTTGAATTATTATTTTAAGATTTTCATCTATTAATATGGAAGAAAAAAAAATGAAAATCTAATATTTAGTGCAGGGGTCATGTTCCTTATCGAGATAGCAAGCTAACACGAATTTTGCAACCTGCACTAGGGGGAAATGCTAACACAGCTATGATATGTAACATAACTCTTGCTCAGGTAAGATGCTCCTTCATTTGCAATATTTTATCTAAGATCCTGGAGTTTTACTCTCCTTTTGTCCATTTGAAAATAAGTTCTTGTTTAGATTACCTAATATAACGTAAGAGTGGATGTACCATATATCTGATGTAGAAGTAGGTACCATAGAGGCATAGGAGCTGAGAAAAAAAATGTATCGGTAGAGTCAAAGCTGATTGTTGCTAGTATGAGGTTTAACATCATCTAGTTATTTAGCACAATTTATTATGTGGCAGATACACGCAGATGAGACTAAAAGCAGTCTCCAATTTGCAAGCAGAGCATTGCGTGTCACGAATTGTGCTCGAGTGAATGAGGTTTCTTCTAATACATTTCCCATGTTATCTTTTTCCATTTGCACCATCCATTCCAGGCGGGTTCATTTTTTGATTCAAAGATGTCCTTAATATCTGCTTATGTAGTCCAGTTCTGCTTTTTGGCTTGTTTTGGAACCATTTTGCATTGAAGTGCATCTTTTCTTTCTGTGAACTCATTCCACTTTCTTTCTGCTCATTAGATTTTGACAGATGCTGCTTTGTTGAAGCGTCAAAAAAAAGAGATTGAAGAGCTTCGTGCCAAATTGCAGGTAGGTTTAGTTTTCTGTGGAAATTGCTGTCTTATCTATATGGATACTGAAAATTTTGTTTCGGAATTGTTAGCCATTTAACTATATTGGATCTCTTCCTCAGGGTTCTCATTCAGAGCACTTGGAAGAGGAGATTCTGAACCTTCGAAATACATTATTACAGGTGTAAAGATTTGTGTTCTTTGGTTAATTTTTACAAATTGCTTTTGTGTGTTCTGTAAGTTACAATAAATTTCTTGCCAGACTGAACTAGAAAGGGAAAGGATAGCGTTGGAATTAGAGGAGGAGAAGAAAACTCAAGCTGAATGGGAAAAGAGAGTAAGGGAGCAAGCCAAGAAAATTGAAAATTTGAGTTCTATGGTCTTGTTTTCAAATAGGGATGAGACTCGTGATCATATTAAAAAGGTATCCTTAATACATATTCTTGTCAAGTATACTTTGTGGCATAAATTGATGCGCTATTTTTGGGGTACATCCTACAAAAAAAATCAAATATCAATTTATGCGCTAGGAAGAGTATTTTATTGTCGCTAAATTCTGAATTGGAGTGTTGCTTATGGAAAAAATATTTCTTTTGCATTTAACTGAAAATCTATAGACATTTTTCTTGCATATTTGATAGACAATGACCTACATCCTGCGAATTACTTATCAGAAACTTGCCTTGTTGCATTCCTCATTTAATGCATTATCTACTTGACATATCTAGTCCTGATCCTTCATTGAGTTGAATCTGAGAAACTTATGCCTATAGCCCTAAGCGAAGAACCTAAATAACAAACAGACTCTAAAACTAGACCCCAGACCCAGCTGCAGCCCACATTACCTGCAAAGCTAAATTACCAACACTCAAAACTTCGGAGGATGGCATCAGAACTATCAGCTGCTTCTATATGCTATCAAATATGGAAACAAGAAGCTGTAGTCTCCAATATAGCCTGTGCACATCCTGCATCAAATTTGACGTGTTTACGCCATTTTGCTCTTTGAGCCTTATTTTTTATCCATTCCTTTGCTGCCTGCATAAGTCTATTTATTTACCTTTTATTTCTTTTTGCCAGCATGAATTCCTAGCAACTGATTTGCTTTTTCTCTCTTCCTCCTCCTTTGCCCCTTCCATGTTCATTAAGTTTTCATGCATGTTCTGCAGGATAAGAGGCGGGACACATGGTGTCCAGGCAACCTTTCGAGGGAGAATCTAAATGAAGTAACATATTTCCTTCTTGTTAATAACTCATATTATCAGTTTCTCTCGTGTCTTATGTTGAATTATGAACTGGTCTTTTGTGTATTGTTTGCGGTCAGACAAAATATACTTATACAGCCCTGGTTGCCTAATAAATATAATTATTTAATCATAGAACTCCAATTTCGAGTGCCTTACGATGGCTATAGGAAAAATGGGAAGCCATTTTGTTTAATACATAGGGAGCTGGTTCCACCGGTTTTTTGTTTCTTCTTTATTCGCTCGAATTTTGATATTTCATCGAAGTGATTTTGCAGAAAAATATTTAACGGCCAGCCGTTTAGCTTAGAACCTCATGCTGTAGTTAGAGATATGGGTATTTGGGGTCCAGAACTATTTTTAGGAGTATCTTCTTGTTTGTGAAATATTTTGATGAAAAACAGGTTGATTGGTGACTTGACTGCGGTCCAATCTATTATTGAATGATCTAATGCTTGAATGACTCATTGATCGGAATATATCTGTTCCCGTGACTGGATGAGTGAACATGTGATCATATATGGAACTGTAATTACTGCATAACTTCAGTCCATCAAGAGTCAGTTGTGCCAACTGATTCAAGTTTCTCAGTCTTACTCACAAATGTTTAGAGTAACCTTGATTCAAGGCGCATTAAATACAAGCTAAAGCTAGAAGGAAACTTGTTGGAAACAAAAGAAGACCAACAGGCACACAATTGGGGCCGGTGGATTGCGCTATAGTTAGTTGGTATTGGTGTTTTGGTGGAAGCCGTGACGTCGTTCTGATGAGCAGCATTATCAAGCCGGGTCTTGTGTCTGGTCGTAGTAGAGCAATCTGGTTCTTGGGATGAGGAAGCCGTGCTTCAATGTTCTGTGCCAGACCTCAGCGCGACTTTTATGTGCTTATATCATTTGGCTCTTTGTTGCTTACGTTTCCTTATCTCTCTACTTTTTTTTGTACTCATGCTTGTCATTTTCCGTACTTTCTAACGTAGGCATAGGTGGTTTTCTTATATATGGTACTATGGTTATGATGCCAGAAACTTCTTTCATGGGTTGTAACTATTTTATAGTATTTCTATTATGCTTGTACAGTGCCGTATGACTTATTTTAGAATATACGATGGTTATCTTATTGTATCTTTTATTTGGACATAAAACTGATTTCTGTTCTGCATTATAGGCATACTCTAGTATCCATTCTAAGGCTTCTGCACTAAAACCTATTAAACCTAAGAGAGACATGGGACCACTCGTTCCTTTCGAGGAACTAGGACATGAAAACATTCCTGAGGATCAGTGCTATAAGCAAGATGATTTTAACGATGATGCTTACAAGAACTGTAATCTACCTGATGCTTGGGCTTTACTGCATGTAACCAGCAGGAAAAAGGTTCCATCGAGGAAGAAAAGCTTATCCATGGTTCGTCGTATGCCTTTTCATAATTTCTTTGTGTTTATCTCTTCGTAGTTTGTAAACTAATCTCTCATAAATATGGCAGGAGGACAATGAGTTAATAAAATTGCAGGAAGAATATGATGATTTGCTTCTAAGATTTGAAACTCAGGTTTTCATTTTCATTCATGATTCCCTTCCTGCAAACCTGAAGCTACGAGATAATAAACATGGTCATGTTTTTCTTAATGCAGCGAACTATGAGTGAGATACAAATTGAATGCTTGAGAAAACAGCTAGTTGAGGCAATTTCTCTTCAATCCGCAGAATCTATTGACTGTTCAAATTATGTCAACAGAATTGGCTTTAATGGGGATAAAAATGTGAGTCTTAGAGAGTCAGAGGCAATTCTTGTTATCAAGAGACTTCAAGAGCAGGTTTAGTTTTGTTTTCATTTTTGTATGTTTCCTTTTTTTTTTTCACTAACTTCTTTTGTTCAAAAATTTGTTTTGATTACTTCTTTGGTATTTGATAACTATTTCGTATTTTGTGCTGCATTAGGACACGCGCAAACATAAATTTAAGCATTGTGTTACTCATATTCATTACCCTTTATATTTTGAAGATTAAGGTTTTGGAAATGGAGAAGTCATCGAGCCAACACAAACTGGATAGTGTTGTTGATCTGGCAACCAAGCATAACATATGTGCCCGGGAAAAATTTGAAGAGGTGATCATGGTTTGAGTCAATGATGTATATCCCACTGTGCATATAATATGACTAAAAGATGTTGATATATTGGATTATTGGTTACTCCTTAACTATAGTTAAGCAGTTAAGCTTAATCTGGTTGAACTGTTTTGGTGTTTGTGTGGCTGAAGTTGGCCCCCATAATTATGTGTATGCTCCATATATTTGCATAGATGCAATTATGAGGCTGATTGCAGAGATACGTAGTGTATCCATCTCCTGATTTACGTATGATTTCAAATTGAGGTATGTTATTTTGTTTGCTCAGCTCTACGAAGAGCTTCTTAATGCACAGGAGGCAGCGCGGGTAGCTAATGAACAACATACTTCCAGTGAAACAGCGAACAAAATTGATGTATGCTTTTGCTGCTTCACCTGAACGTCTAGATTCTTACTCATAATGTTATCATGATTATTATATTAGTTTACTATATTATGTTACTATCATATATTTTATATTCAATTCTCTTAAACTGATTCTTGGAGCTTCACTTAGGATGGGAATTTTGACTTTGTGAATACTATTTCAATGGAAGTTCAAGAAATAATGTCAGAAGTGCAAAACTCAAAAGAAGCTGTTCAAAGTGTTGTTTTGCTTGTGGACGAGGCTTCTAAAAGTTTCTCTGCTCTCTGTGATGTGTTCCTTGTGAGTACTACTCAAGATGGTGTCTGAAGCTGCGAGCTTTGGTTTTTCTAACAACTTATTAATAATTTCGTCTAGATATGTGAATACTGTTATAAATGTTAGTTTAATATTTAAGGTTTAATGCAGGATTTAAAAACCTCATTATCCCAGGGTTCAATGGAACAAAACTTAATTTTGAGTAAGTATCAGAAGTTGAATTCTTGCTTGAGGCAAAAAGTATCTGAACTTGAGAACGATAAGGTGATTTTTATTTTTCAGCAATTATTGGTTTCTAGTTCTCAGAGTCTCAATTGGACTAATATTAGCTCTGCAGATTCTTCTAGACAACCAATTAGCTGATCTTCAGAAGCAGCTTCAGGAGTCAAAACTAGATGCTCAGAATTCCCAAAATTCTATGATGGAACAACGGGAATTGGAAATTACAGAGCTGCTTTCTTATATTCAAACTCTTGAAAATGATGTATCATGTTTAACATCATCTTCGTTGTCTAAGGAAAAGGAAACCTTAAGAAAAGATCTTGAGAAGACAAAAACCAAGTTGAAAGAAACTGAGTCTAAGCTTAAGATTACCATACAAGAAAAAACCAAACTCGAGGTTTTTACAATATCCCATGTTTCCTTCGCTTCCTTTTAAGTGATTGAATTTTGAAAATCATGTTATTCTATTCCCCAACATGTTATGCATACTTTTAGGGCGAGAAAGCATATGCTGAACGAGAGATAAAACGATTGCATGGTCAGAACTCTCTTCTTGAACGTGATATTAATAAACGTGATTCACTTGCTGGTAGAAGGCGTGATTCAGTTATTGAAAGAAGTTCAAAGGTGTTTGATCCTAAAAGATCAAAGGGTCTTGCTGTTCCTCTTGAACAAACATTGCAGGTTGACATTAGGACTTGATATATGCTTACTAAATCTGTGTTTAGTTCTTTGAGCAAGCCAGGAACTCTTTAGATTAATATCTTATTTTAGTAATAAATAAGTAGATTTTAGGTGCTTCTGTTTATGATGTGAAGTGATTGAATTTTATTGGAATTTATTTCGTTCTTCTTCTTATTGTTGTTTCTGTTTGTGTATATGTGCTCGTGTAAAAGCAGATTTTCCTCATTTGAGCTTTTGGGTAACGATAGGTCATTTTCAGTTACTCTAAATGACAGTATCAATGTAAATAGTCTGTTCTGTAAACTTCTGATAAGATATTGTGAAGTATATCAAAAATTGTGAAGCTAGTTAATACAATCTTTTCATTGTAGTGAATCAGTTAGCAACTGAAGGCAGTGATGGTGTTGTCAGACTTAAACAACACCGTTTTTTAAATTTGCATGACCTGTATGGTCCTTTTATTAAACACAGATGGGTATGCTTTGTATGCTTTTCCCTTAAGAGGGCAAACCCATATGCTTATATCTACTATAAGACAGCTGTTCCACATGTTCACTTTTGTTCTTGTATCGTCGCTGTTCAGGAAGAATACAAAAAGCTGGAAGTTGTTGCATTTGAATCAGAGACAAGAATCACTTCTTTGGAAGAAGAATTGTCAGCTGCATTGAAGGAGAAAGAAGATGTAATATCAATTAATGAAGGTTTGGCTTCAGAATTGGAAAGCTTGTCTGAAAAGCTAAACATATCAAACTCTGAACTATGCGATTTGAAGGAAGAGGTTTCTGCTCTTGTAAGTTTTTTTTTCTTGGGCATATTTCTGCCTACGTTTTCCCCCTCAGCTCTTCATTGCTAGATGACAAATAGCTAACGTACTTTCTCATTTAAAACCTCAAATCTGGCATCTTATCCTTGTCCATTCAGAGACAAAGATTGGAAGAATCTAATCTCAACCAAGAAAACTTGGAAAAATCTATCAAAGTGTTGGTGGAAGAAAAGGAAGAGTTGGCAATGGTAGCGCAACTTTTCTTTTTTTTCTTTCTTTTGATTGCAATATTTATTTTTCCAGTGGCTTCCTTTTTATCAAGGTAAAGTTACTTCATTTGGTCTCCTTGATCTTGCAGCAACTTACAGATTCCCTTTTGGAAATGGAGGAGGAAAAAGCAATATGGTCAGCTAAGGAGAAAGCTGCAGTTCAGGCCATAGAAGAAAAGGCAACGTCAAACAACGCGCAACTTATGTCATTATCAAAAGAATTATTAGATGTAAGATTCATGATCCTGCTATTTAAGAAGCATTGATTAGTTTGTTTTACTTTATCCATATTTGATGTCATTGGAGTCCTTGAAGCCACAGTATTTGTTTATATTGCATTATTATCTCCTGTAATTTATTGGTAATGAGTTGGTCCTATCTTCGTTACTTTTATGGTTTCCAACATATATGTTCTTTATATTTTTTCTCTTCAACCTTGCACAAATAATTGGCATGAACGCCCATATTTAGATCATGAGTGATAAACTCTCTTTATCTTTTATGTCTTATATCTTGCATCTTTTGATTTCAGATCATATACTCTCTTTCATGACTTTAGTCCTTCTAAATTTTGAAAACGTTCGGCATATTTTTCGTGGGTTGTATCTTCAAGTTGTTTAATAGATAACTGCATTTGTGATTCACAGTTTCACTTGGCATCCTCTGCTTAAATTGATAGAATTTGTTTATAAATTTCAGATAAGGAATGAATTAGAATCCTGTAGAGAAGAAAGCAGGGTCCTCAGGGAAAGATTGGCTTCTTCAGAGGAAAATTCAAATTTCAAGGAGAAATGCAGGTTTGTTGAGCTTACTCTATTAATTTATTTCCCTCTTTTTGTATCTGTCTGTCTCTTTTTTTTAAAATTTCCCCTAGATTTGTTCTTGTTATGTCTAAATTGGTATCTTGCCAATTATTATTTTCAAATGGTTGGTTTACTACCATTAAGCTATGTCGAAGTTGGTGAGAGCTTCAAGTTTTCTCTGTAAAATGCTTATCCTGTGCTTAGTCATTCCAGAATTTGATCTCAATGCTAGGGCCGGAGGTTAGCCCATATACTCTAGCATATGGCCTGCATGTATCGAGTTTGTTGTACTTGGTAATAAAAAGTTTGACCAGGGACTAGTTTATAGAATTGTGAAGGAGCTGATCCATGTTCATTGGTATGCTGCTAAATATGAGTTGAGTAATTTTGTGGGTAACATGAAAGATATCAGGAAGGCTTAATAACTTTGTTTAGATGTCTGTTTACGTTTTAAATCTTTGACTTAATGCTTGACGCTAGAAGTAGCACACAAAGATGGATATCCTACATTTCAAGTTTAAGAAAGTTGTTTTACACTCATTGATGCCTTCTGATGAACTGGCAATCTGACATAGATGTATTTAAATTATGAACTTAACTGGGTTCTAACGCAGCAGCAATTCTCTTCGTCTTGCTATTTTCTTCTCATCTTTAATTTACTTACATCACCTCAGCTTTGACTGCTCATGTTTTGCTTTTGGGTCATCAAATGTTTTAATTGGGTCGTTTCCATTCGTTGCCTCCAAATCAGAGATGCTTGAGAACTACCTATGTCTTCACCTTCTGATGTTTCTGGATTTTTTTTCTTAAATAATTTTCCGCCGTCTTTAACCGTCTGAAAGCAATTATATCATTATTCTCATCGTATTATGTCTTGGCTGCAGGGAAGGTTCTTCGGAGATTAATCAGTTGAAAAACCCTTTCAAAACAGTTAACGCTGAGAGCAACCAATCCCGAGAAGTAAGGAATTGAAGGTTTTAATTACTTGCGCTAATAATTTAACACAGCACATTTATCTTTATCTTGCTATGCCTTTCAGATGTCAAAATCCCATTCTGGGATTCTATCTTTGGAGTGTGACTATTCTGAGAACGAGAAAGCAGATGTACTTCGGAAGGAAATACAAGTTCTTGAAAGAGACAATATATCAATTCCAGGAGAGTTGGATACCACATCAGAATATTTGAACGAGTTTCAGGTCTCTCTTTCGTTTCCACTACCTTTAGAAGATCTGTATATAGAAATTATCGATATATAAATTGGCACTGAGGGACCAGTATGGGTTTGTCAGAATCCGCTGGATCTTTGCTTATCACATTATGCCTGCTTGACAGCATCTCAAAGAACAACTTTTCGTTGTGACAAAAGAAAGGGACAAATTGAAGACTCAATTGGAAGAGCACCGAAACCATTTAATGGAAGTGGAATCTCTCCAAAACCATAGCCATGACGAGGTAGGCTAAAATGGTTATCTTTCTTTGGTATATACTTTCTAAATCTCTTCGCTCACAGTACGGCGTTTCATGTTCAGTTGTTGAAGGCAAAGGTCCAGGTTGAGGAACTGAGTAGCAGAATTTCCAGAATGGAAGTCAAAATGCACGCGGTAAGTGCTATATTGGATTTCTCTAGTACAAGTGTGGCTTTCTCAACGATTTACGACATATGCCAATCCACTAGCTAGTTGTTCTTGAATTTAAGGAGAAACTACCCCCCCTGGGGAGGGAGTGGTTATTATTTTCAGACATATATGAGAAGAACCTATTTCCTTTGCACCACGAGTAGTTTTAACTCCATGGCGGAATATGCACTCTGCTTTCTCTTGTTTAGTTCATTTCAAAACATTGGCTTACCTTGGCTTCTAGAAATATACGAGCCATTAAGCTGTAGCCTAATCACATGCTTGAACATTGAAATAGGCGCAAAAGCTGACATCAGTAACCCTACAAGAGTACTTGGCCTGTTTTTGTTATTATTATGAACAGGGTGAAGTAGCAAGCGACAAAGAGATGGCAAAGCTTAGAATGAGACTGCGGGGAACACAAGCGAAGCTAGATGCTTTCCGTGGTAGATATAAGGAAGCAATCGATGAGTCTGATTTGATGAATAGAAAGTACGAGGAGGCTGCAGGGAAGCTGAAGGATCGATTGGCTTCAAAAGGAATTGAAGTCCTCAACCTAAAGAAAAAGCTAGCTGCTGCCAAAGGGCAGCAGGAAGTATGTATATGATATAGCATTTGTACAGTCGTGTATTATTTCCCGTCATAACATTGGTATTAGTGATTAAAAAACAGATGTAATCTCGTATCCTGAGTTGCATGGGTCACGTCATTAATCTGTATTATCATGCCACAGTTTCATATAATAGAAGAATGATCATTTTGGAAGAGTAAATGAAGCTACAAAAGCTGTACTACGCAATAAATGTAAAAAAGTAATTCTGGCCGAGTGAAACGAAATCATGGTGCAACGACCAACATTGAGCTAAAAATTTGTTAAAAAGCCCTCTAAGATACTATATTAAGTGGCATAATAGGCAGATTTGATCAAAACATCAGTCATCCAGTAATCAACATTGAATGACTTTGGTCATTGTCCAAGATATCAACCCCTTAAATAAACCTCGGAGATAATAGCTGCCCAGGTTACAGACATATTCCTTTGACTACAAGTACCGCTCATACTAGCAATTGCATTTTAGGCGTGGACAGAAAAGACCTAGGTTCATAATATCTTCCATTTTCCCTCAAGGGCACCACAGATCCTTGTAATACAATATGCAGCACTCAAAGGGTAACCGGAAACTGCAACCAAGAAAAATGAAGAAACTCCAAATTATCCTTTGTTCCAATTGACGATGATGCATATCAAATTAATGACCTACATGGAAGTTTACCCATTCTTCATAAATAAAATTATTTTTTACAACAAAATTTGTTTTTTAATTTTAGGAAAACAGTGTTTGGAATTGTGGGGGTCAATTCCCAAGATAAAACAATCTTTTACTGAGTAAAGATGCTCAAAGTTGGGCTCACATTACGATTGAGCTCAAATATTACTCAAGCTAAGCCAAGCCTGATATCTCTAAAGATTAGCTCTACTAGTTGTCCATGGCCGAGTACTTGGTACACAAAAACTTAGGCTTACTGTTAAAAATATTTTTATATTTTACAGAGCAAAACTAAATTAGCATAATTTAGGAGGCCTGCCCAAATTGTGTTCCATAATATTTCATGCACCTCTCGGTGAATGGTTTTGAAATTTCATCAGAGAATTTTGAACATCAATGATGAAACTCTAATATTCAGTAATGAAAACGAAAGTAAAAATACAGTATAAGTTGGCAAGAATTAAATTTTAAATATCAAGGGACACAGCAATCAGTAAATGCAGCAAAGGTAACTAATGAAAAATGTGTTATGTATATGGATAGAATTACTATTAAGAGTGCAAGGTAAGAATATTAGCAGATAGGAATTCGCATACTTGCTATAAAATCTTCAGTATAATCTGTCTCAACCTTCCCATGGGCCATTGCACCTACCTGAAATCAGGTCATATCAAAAGTTAAACATTTACCGATATATTATGCATAGGAAACCATAAGTTGAACTTCTGAGAGTACCACAAAGACAAGGTCCAGATTGCTGGGAACAGTTGCCACATAGTCCTCCATATTTACCAGCTTTTGTGAACTATAGGAAAGACCTGACATGCAAAAGAAACAACAACTGTTTTTAGATTTCACACGTGTTCTGTTGGCTGGAGCTTTTCAGTACAGTTAAGAGTCCTATGAAATTAGGTAACCATAGCATCATCCTCAAACTCACTAGAAAAACTCACCTATTTTTCGCGAGTTGATGGGTAAATACTGCGTTACAGGGTTTTTTATCACACGGAGAAGTTTCTCACGCTTACCCACAGCAGTTATGCTCAATTTTTGAAGCAGTTGCACTGCAAGGTAGAAAAGTTTAAGAGCAGCAAATGACTAATGAGAGCTTTATTCCTAGCCAAGAAAAGAGGAGCACATGACATTATAATGCTTGAGGGAATAAGCTAAACTTACACATGACACCAGAGAACCGCTTGAATGTTCTAGGAATACGCACATGGGGTTTAACCTCGAAAAGAACACCTTTTTCAGTCCTTATGTACACAGCTTGCAACCTTCCAGCTTTATTTAGTGGGCTATCTAAAATCATTAGAAGGGCCTGAAAGTATCATTTGCCATCAAATGAGATTGGAAAAAGAAAAAATATACCAGATTACCATTGTAGCAAGCTTGAGAAGACACGGTATTCCGTATAAACTCAGGAAAAGAAAGTAGGATGAGAATTGAGGGAGAAAAGCTATTAGAGCAAATTAAGCGATGATGAAAAACAAGAACATCCCAATGCTCAGCAATTTCCACCAACCTGATGAACAATATCGGGTCTGTAATCAGCAGGATTCTTGTTATTTTTGCGCAGGAAATTGGAATGGTCGTCCGAGTTCAAAAGCTGATAAGTCTGCAGACATACGGGAAATAACAATAGAACTGAATGTCACTCTCAGCGAAAAACTATAAAAAAAAAAAACCGAAGCTCTTTGCATATACCCCGTAAAGCAACGCCTCTATGCAAATTCAAGACCAGTTTTACGCTTTCTAATGAAAACATCGAAGGAAAACATTAAAGCGAATGAAGACTAAGAATTGAAGAATGGCAACAAAAATTGGCCTCAGAATTGGTACCTTCCCAACTTTGGCGACTTCCAAAGAAGCCCTTTCAAGAATAAATATAACCCTAGACTTGTCGCTCTTATGGTCTCTGGGCGCAATAGGAATGCCCTCGAGTTCATCCATAGCAGCGGCCTCTTCTGCTCCTTCAGCTGGATTTTCTTCTCTATCGGAGTTAGAATTCTCTATCATAGGTCTCTTTGCAGCTTCTTCGTCTTCTTCATGATCGTATTTCTGTTCCCCCTTCTTCCTCTTCGGCACCTTCACTCCATAAGGGCGCGTCATAGTTGAGCCTCAACAGTACTCCACAGCTGCGTGATTGAGTTGAGGGGAAGTAGAAGTAGAAGTAGAAGTAGAATAGGGACCGAATGCTATAAAACGGCGAGTTTCAGGCTCGATGGAAAATTGCGGGCTACTAGTACTAGGGTTTTTACGGATCGGGCGGGCTGGTAATATGGATGAGTATTATACACATCATCTATTATAATTATTAAATTATAATCTATTAATATTATTATTATATTATATTAAAAATTAAAAAATAAAAAAAATAAAAAATAAGTATTATTATTCAACCTTAATAGACCTAATTCAAAACCCCTACTCTTTGTTATTTACTTTTAAAATTTTTTAATAATAAAATAATTATAAAAGTTTAAATAATTTTTATTATCTACATTTATTAATTTATTATTGTTAAAAATTAAATTATTATATTTAATAAATAATAATAATTTCAAATAAATACATATGACTTGCTATTTATTTTTAAATAAAAAATTAAAATTTACAATTTAACTATTCACCCTCATCAATTAAAAAGTTTAATTATACTAAAACTTCTAAAATCATATATAATAATATAAAATATAGACAAATAATTTATTTATTAATAATTTTTTAAATATAAATTGCAAAAAAATACATAACATTATAATAAAAGTTTCTAAAAGAAACTATTATACTAGTTTTTAATAAATAAGAGTACGATTGTTTATTTTATGAAAACATTATGAAAGGAATAGGATTTGTTATTTAATTAAAGCGAAAAGAGTAAAACATGTAAAACAAAAGAAGTATAAATGCTTTTTTTTAAATATTCTTATAACTATGATGAATGAAAAAACAAGTTAAATATTTATTTTCTAATAATTAAAATCTCTTGATTATAAAAAAAAATTGTGACATTCAAAAACCGTTTTGTTACTCTCTCCCTCTCATGCAAAATATGAGTGATGGCAGTATCACTTAAATGAGAAATAATATTTATATATTACTTTTTTACATAAACTTTTTTATATTTTTTTATTATTATTTATCGTTATTTTATAATATATTAATAGTTAACAATAATATATAAAAAATAATATAAAAGTATTACTACTCCAGCCCCACAGCGGGGCAAGCCTTTGTTTTCCCCATTTCCTCCAAATTTATTCTTTACTTGGTATTTTTTAAGTTATCCATGCTTTTTTTTTTCTTTATAGGTGTATTATTTTTTAAAATTATTTTATTATAAATTTTTTATCATTTTCTTAAAATTAAAAGAAACAACCAGCTTTGAGTTTAACTGCAATCAACATTCTTTATGTTCTCCATTCATTTAAAAAAAATAATCATTTTAATTTATTTTAAATTTTATTATTTTACATCAATAAAATATTAATTATTATTAATTATCATTATATTTAAATAATAAAAATTTAAATTAATTTTAATAAAAATAATTTAATTTAATATAATTATTTTTTATTATAATTAAATTATTTAATACTTTAAACGTTAAATAAAAAAATAAAAAAATATTTACTATACTAGTTAACCATAATCCCAAAGTAGTTTTTTTTTATGAAATAATTTAAAAGAATTTAAAAATAAAAAAATTCAATAATACAAATGCTTAAAAAAAATTTAAATAAAAATTATAAATAAAAAATTATTCGAGAGTAATAGAGCAGAGGCCATACAAAAATTACAAATTTTAAAGTCAGGTAAGACATAACTCTGTTGAACAGATAGACATAGTTAAAAACAACTACTTCCACACTATAGGTTTAATATATATATCGCATTCTCATTACCTCAAATATGCATACCTTTCTCTATGGTACAGACCTCGAGCATGTATTCATATTTAATATTGAAATAAAAAGCGAAATAGAATTAGCCCCATTATGTTCAGAGCAGGATTAAGTTCCAAGAATTATAATCATACTTGAGCTCTATGATAATATGGCATCTTCAATCCTTCTGGTTAACGAAAAAGAAACCAAATCAAGCACTTGTACAGTCAAAATAAAGAGAGAGAGAAAGAGAGGATTGAAACTAATAATTAGAGAGTGCCATTTCCCCTGTGCTCAAATCTCTGTCAAGGTTCAAAATGAACTCTATATTTTGATCTTTTTTTAACTTCTCTTGGATTGGAATATGAGCTCAAAAGCTACTCTAGATGTTCGCCTGAACTTATTATGAGCTATAAGATCTTTTCCCCTTGTGGTTGTATATAACACAAGTGATAGGCTACTTCTTAAGGGGTTTTCTCTTCGAATTCGAATTCACAGACTGTTGTGGCTTGGGATGCGTTTCGGCTTCACTGGGATCCAACCACTTAAGAGGATGGCGATTGAAAGGGGGCCAATTGGGAACAGTGACCAATGTTGTGAGAACCACTCCACCTGCGTACACCAGGATCATCATCTGAAACGAACCCATCATATACCCAGTTGCAAACGCCACTACCGCCGATGCCAGAAGCATAATCTGCATCAACAGCTCCGCTAGCTTCTGCCCTTGCCAATCCATCTACCAACACCAAAAAAAATTTTTGGGGGAAACCAGAAAATTCAGATCTGACCAACCCATTAAACCCAAAAAATAGAGGGAAATTCCTCGATCAGATCCAAGTCTTTCTTTGTCTATACTGAATTCGAAAGAATTTAATCGGGTCGGTCTTATAGTTCACGAATCTAGGTAAAGGAAAAAAAAAAACCATTTTTCCATGCCCTATGAGTTATCATTTGTTTATTAGCTCTTGGGATTCTAATATGCTAAATATATATGATCGTTCTACCCACGGATTAAAGATGTAAAGGAAATGGGAATTGCAGAACTTTGTTGAGGCAATTTTAGAATGCAGAGAGCCCAGGGACAAAATAAAGCCTAATGAATCAAAACTCAGTTACCCAGACGACAGATAGCGTACCTGACTCGAATTTGTTATGTTGGATGCGATTAAGGCGACCAATGTTCTTCACAACCAGCAGCAGCAGCAGTTTCTTCCTCAATATCCAGTTGAACTATCTCTATGCTCAAAATCTCGAATACGGTGATGGAGGGTTTCTCAGTTCTTACTTCTTACTACTTCAGTGGTTGTATCTAAAAGAGACGACTTAGTGTTGAGTCCACGAAAAAGCCTTCAGGCTACAAGCCCAATGATTTGTCTATGAATGAGAATTTCATATTTACATGGACCTAGTGTAAACCACCACGGCCCATTAAGGATAATTGAAAAAGAAAAGTGAATGGTTTTACAACACATCCTTGTACAAATAATGATATTTTTATGTATAATGTATATTATTTTATTATTATTTATCAATTATATTTATTATTTATTTATATTTATACCTATAATAAAAAATAAAGTGTGGAATAAAAAAATATGAAAGTAACATTTTTCTTCTTTATATTTGATTTGGTCGACTTTTGAGTTTTATTTTTAATCTTTTGAGTCTAGGAATCTCTCTTAAAAAAAAAATATGATATGAAGAAATCATTTGATACACACTTTATCCTTTCTTCTTGGTCACCCATCCATGTGGAAGGATTAATTTGTGATACCATTGTTGTATTGTAAAGAATGGGTTAAGATTATAAAATATATTTTGGAAGGCGATATCTGAAATATATATTTTAATCTTCTAAATAATATTTTGGTCTTATGTTTGAATCAATTGATCTATATATCTTCACCAAGATTGATTTACAATAAGATCTAAGTTATTCCTAGTTGCACAATTTAAAGTGAAGTATACATTTTATTAGAGAACCATTTTGTTTCCACTATAGTTTTAAGTCATATATCAGTGATGATTATATTAATTTGGTAATTCTTATCCTTAATTATTTAAAATCAGCATATAGCAGAGGCAAGCTTACTGAAGGCTTGTGTATGCCATGCATTGGCACGTGCACTTCATAGGCTTTCCTCCTTGCATCTCTCGTTTGCTACGTGGGCTTAATTTAATTACCCTGTGCTGTTAGCTGCACATAATTTATGGAGTTAAATTTTGGGAAAAACTTAAGGTAAATTATGAACAGAACAGTTAGAGTGTAATTAAGTCCATCTCCCTCCTTTGAAAACACATATGAATATATGGGTCGCATCAATGTTAATGTGAATTATTTTTTCCTTCTCCCAACTTATTCTTCTCTTGCTGCATTTCATAATTGGGTGCTCAGCAAGAAAGTAATAACCATAGATGGAGAAAGTATATACTCCCCTACCGCCCACATTAGTGGGCGGTAGGGGAGTTTTAAATTATTTTTTTAATATTTTTTTGTTTTTTTTTTAAAATTTTTTTTACTTTTTAAAATCAATTAATTAAGTTTTATATCATAAATTTTTTTCAGAATTTCTAAAAATGTTTTTATATTTTTTGTAGAATTTTTTAAGTCATAAATGAATAGTAAAAAAAATTATAGATGAATAGTAACAAAGATATAAAAGAAATTCAAGAAAAAATTGAAAAATATTTTAAAAAATTCTGAAAAAATTATATAAGATAAAAAATAC
>JASKGM010000001.1:12931786-12944467 GCA_034509205.1 Ceratonia siliqua | reverse complement strand
TTTATTTTAAAAATTATTATTTTTAATCATGTATATATTATTTTTATTATTTTTAAATTAAATATATAATTTTTATCCATTAAAAATTATTAATTTTAAATTTTTTGTTCATACCCTTTTTAGTAATTTTATCAATTAAAAGTCTTTTTACAGTTTTACAGCCGAACACATTTTCTGATTCAAAAGTCATTCTTATTTACTGCATCTGAACGCAAAATAACTTTTAATTTTACTAAAATACATTTTTTTTTAAGAATCAACTTTTTATTTTATAAAAATTATTTTTTTTAAAGAACATCCAAACAGACCAAAGAATATTTTAAAAGTTATGAAAGTCGCATGCCTATCTATTTTTAAATGTGATAAAGAAACAAAATATCCCTTTGATTTATAAACAAGGCATTGTTTAATATATAATCTTTTGGAAAGTTTTGAATCTTCACTCTAAAACACAGAAGTCATAGACAACATATCATTTTAGAGAAAATGTTAAAATAAATTAGGTTATAAAAACTAAATAAATCAAATTAATTATGACTAAATACATAAGTATGCCAATACACTTTTTTTTGGTAATCAGTCAGTACACTTCCATAAGATATATCATTTTTTTATCTTATTTTATTTTTTATATTTTTTAAGTTTTTTTTAAAATTTTTTTATTTTTTAAAATTAATTAAGTATTTTTTATCTCATATTTTATTTTTAAAATATTTTTAAATTTTTTCTTGAATTTTTTTACGAACAACCCTCCCTTACCGCTTATACAATGGGCGGTAGGAGAGTTTCTTATTTTTTTGATTTTTTTTAAAATTTTTTTTATTTTTTAAAATTAATTAATTAATTTTTATAGTATAAATTTTTTTAAAATTTTTAAGATATTTTGATATTTTATGTAAAATTTTTTAAGTTATAAATAAATAGTAAAAAAAATTATGGATAAATAGTAAAAAGAATGTAAAAAAACTTAAAAAAAAATTTAAAAACATCTTAAAAGATTTTAAAAAAATACATAAAATAAAAAATAGTTAATTAATTTTAAAAAATAAAAAAAATATAATAAAAAAAGTTGAGCGGTAGGATATTCCCTTCCTTTTTTATATTTTTTTTACTATTTATTTATAATTTTTTTACTATTTATTTGTAACTTAAATAATTCTATAAAAAATATAAAAAAATTTTAAAAAAAATTCATTATATAAAAGTTATTTAATTATTTTAAAAAAATAAAAATAAATTTTAAAAATATTTAAAACTACCCCTACAGCCAGGGGGAGTAATGCCCATCATCATATGACAATTTATTTGAGAAATTTTCTAATTTAATATCAATATTTTATTTGTTAAAATAATGCGTAAATATATAACATGGATCCATATATTTTATATCTTAAAAATTAGAAAATAAAAAACACGCTGAAAGACTTCAACCAGTAATGATCGACGAGAGAAGGCGGAGTATGTTTTTGTTCGTGGAACGTAGCAGTCGTATTTGAAGCCGGAGCAGCTCTTAAATTACAACCCAACCCGTTTTTCCTTCTGCCCCTTTGTCTCTGGGTTTCTATATTCCCGTAAACCTTACCGCACTTAATCAACGTACGCATTGGCTGTCCCTCCGAATCTCTAATAGTTTTGGGATTGGAAGCCTCACTTCGTTTTCTGATATTCAATTAGGTAAAAATTGCCTACCTTCGATTAATTTGATTGCATTTGCTCTTATTTAGGTTTTACGGATTGCTGCCTACATGAATCGTGGTAGCCGACACGCCTCTTTTCACGAAAAAAATAGGGAAGTTCTTGAAAATTTTCTGGAAGTTTATTGGGTGCCTAAATTTGACTACTTTTCGAGTGATGAATGGTACACATATTTGTCAATTTTATACTTGGGAGATGGGTTTCGGTGCGTTTTATTCTTTATCTGATTTGTAATTTTCTGTTCTTAGCCACTAAATGTCATAGGGCATAAATTCTTCAATGCTATTTGCGATTTCTATTGCGGTCTATTGCGGTTAAGGCCAGCGGGAGGGGCATGGGATGAACTAGATGTCGAAAGAAGTTTGCAGTTAAATTAGTTTTCCATTGTCACCAAGTAAGTCGAGTAAAAGACTCAATCTTCGTTTTCTGTTTGTAGTTTTTTCCCATTGAGAATAAATCTAATAGGAATGCTCATATTATGATATGATTTTGGTGCAAGTTGAATTCCCCTTTCCATCAGTTGTCTAAAGTATGAATTAGATTGAAAATCCGCAGTCAAACATAGACTTGCAATCTTTTTTTTTTTTTTTTTTTGTGGTGAAACTTCTAATGAAAGTATTTCCACAGAGGGCATATGAGAGATGAATTATTGTTCTTTTATCAAGTTTGTATTATTTTTGTTTTATATATCACCACATATAAGCAGATGCTCACTGTTCGTTTGGCAAGTGAAATACCATAGAAGGTGGAAAAATAAAATGTGAATTATGCTTTATAGCATCTGAATTCTGGAAGAGCTAAAATGCAGTACTAGTCTATGGTCAATGATTGAATCATTCTGGTAGTTCCAAACCATTGGAAATAACTGATTGAAAATTGTGATATCGATTCTTTCTAGCTGCAATTAGTTGCACAGAGTTTAGAAACTTTTCTAAATGTTCTCCGCATTTAACCAACCTTGTAATTTATTCCTGTAATATTTTTTCCAATGGGTATATCAATTATATGGATTCTCTTATGCTGTGGCAGGTCATGGCTGCAAAGAAAATAATTGCAATATGTCAGTCTGGAGGTGAATTTGAAACTGAGAAAGATGGTTGTTTGTCATATAGAGGCGGTGATGCTCATGCTATTGACATTGACGATCAAATGAAGTTTAATGAATTTAAGGTGGAAGTAGCGGAAATGTTTAATTTTAGTGCTAGTGGGATGTCTATCAAGTACTTTCTTCCTGGGAACAAAAAGACTCTCATTACAATTTCCAATGACAAGGATCTAAAACGAATGGTTAAATTTCATGGGGATTCGAGTACCGTTGATATTTATATCTTTATCGAGGATGTAATTTCCCCTGATGTGTCAAACATGCCTGCCAGTAGGTAGTTTTCTTTATTTCTGCCAGTAGGTAGTTTTCTTTATTTCTAAGCTGATATTTCATTATTATTTATGGGACTTTCTAGTGTTAAATTTTCTCATGCTTGTATGTGTAGGTCAAGCAGAACTACCTTGTCTGAAACTGTGGTTCCAGTCAATGCCCCTCTTGGTGTTGTGGATGATGTCATGGATGACACTACCCAGTCAATAATTCCACTTGATGGACCACTTGAAGCTGTTGATGATGCCAATCAAGTTGATACACATATAGACATTCCCACTGATGCTTCCCCCTTTTATCCAATTGTTGCCGCAAATGATGAGAAGCATGCTAAAGGGGCACAGCAATGGCAGAATACTATCACGGGTGTGGGTCAAAGGTTCAGTAGTGTTCATGAATTTCGAGAATCGTTGCGTAAATATGCCATTGCTCATCAATTTGCCTTTAGGTATAAGAAAAATGATAGTCATCGTGTGACTGTTAAATGCAAAGCGGAAGGTTGCCCTTGGAGAATTCATGCGTCAAGGTTGTCAACTACTCAGTTGATATGTATCAAGAAAATGAATCCAACTCATACTTGTGAAGGGGCTGTTGCAACAACAGGTCATCAAGCAACTAGGAGTTGGGTGGCTAGTATTATAAAGGAGAAGTTGAAAGTTTTTCCGAATTATAAGCCCAAGGATATTGTCAATGACATCAAACAGGAATATGGAATACAACTTAACTACTTTCAGGCATGGCGTGGAAAAGAGATTGCAAAGGAGCAGCTTCAGGGTTCGTATAAAGAGGCATATGGTCAGCTACCTTTCTTCTGTGAGAAGATAATGGAGGTTAATCCTGGAAGTCTGGCTACATACACCACGAAGGAAGACTCAAGCTTCCATCGTCTGTTTGTATCATTCCATGCTTCATTGTATGGCTTCCAGCAAGGCTGCCGGCCACTGATTTTCCTTGATAGCATTCCATTGAAATCAAAATACCAAGGAACATTGTTAGCTGGAACCGCTGCAGATGCGGATGATGGTGTATTTCCCGTTGCTTTTGCTGTTGTTGATGCTGAATCTGATGATAACTGGCATTGGTTCTTACTGCAACTCAAATCTGTGCTGTCAACATCCTGTCCAATAACATTTGTAGCAGACAGAGAGAAAGGGCTGAAAAACTCAATTGCTGAGATATTTGCTGGTTCATTTCATGGATATTGCCTTCGATACTTGACTGAGCAACTCCTTAGAGACTTGAAAGGACAATTTTCTCATGAGGTAAAGAGACTCATGATTGAGGATTTATATGCTGCTGCTTATGCATCTAAACCAGAAGGCTTTCAAAGCTGTATAGAGAGCATAAAAAGTATTTCAATTGAAGCTTACAATTGGATTATACAAAGCGAACCCCAAAACTGGGCAAATTCATATTTTCAGGGTGCCAGGTATAATCACATGACATCGAACTTTGGGGAGCTGTTTTATAGTTGGGCATCAGATGCAGATGATTTGCCAATAACCCAGATGGTTGATGTGATAAGGGGTAAGATTATGGAGTTGTTTGTTACAAGAAGGGCAGCTTCTGACCAGTGGTTGAGTAGGCTAACTCCATCCAAGGAGGAAAAGCTTGAAAATGAAAGCCAAAAAGCTCATTCACTTCAGGTTCTATTGTCAGCTGGTAGCACATGTGAGGTTCGTGGTGATTCTATTGAGGTGGTTGATATTGATCGATGGGATTGTAGTTGCAAAGGCTGGCAGCTGACTGGTATACCATGCTGCCATGCCATTGCTGTTATCATTGGCATTGGCCGGAGTGCTTATGATTATTGCTCCAGATACTATACAACTGAAAGCTACAGATTGACTTATTCCGAGTCTGTACGCCCGATTCAAATTGTAGATGTGCCTGCCCTAAAAGATTCTGAGCTTGTGGTAACAGTAACACCTCCTCCCACCCGACGACCACCAGGTCGACCTACAACAAAGCGATATGGATCACAAGACATAGCCAAGCGCCAGCTCCAGTGCAGCCGATGCAAAGGGCTTGGGCACAACAAGTCCACTTGTAAGGAGTCATTGTAGAGTGCTAGACAAAGTAAGTGACTGCAGTCATCCACCGCGATTATATATGACTGATGTCTGATTTGTGTTAGCTGTAGCAGTGAACCTTCCTTTATTTATTTATATTTTCTTTTTGGTGTGCAAAGAAAAATTTAGATGACTTGATCATGAATTTGGTGTTGAGTCTTCAAGGATTAACTATTATCTTGCCCGTTGTTTGTGAGCACTGATTGAATGACTATTGACTAATCTATTCCCTTTTTGGTTCTGTTAACAGAATTTCAGCCAAAGAATGGGGGCACTAGATACTGTACAAAACATCAACAGCTCCTTTGAAAGGAATGGAAAGAAAAACAAAACCCATATAACTACTGTTATAGTTATAAATTTGGAAAGCATAGAATTGTAAGTATGTAATGATAGTTTCGTAGTATGTATTATTCTTTCTGCACCTGTATTGGTAGCTTAAATTTATTATGTGTACCTTCAGTTTATTATGGTTGAAATTTATGCAAGTTAGAGCCCCCTTGGTATAGTTAAAATCCTTCTCTGTAGTATCATCTTTGCTGTTTAGTTGTTGAGTATTGGAAGCAAGATGAATACAGAAAGAGCGGATTCTGTTTCACAATCCATTTGCATATTTTTGGTTCTAAACACATCCTTTCCATGTGACCCAAACGTATACTTTACAGGGTAGCGGAAGGTGGATGGTAGTTTAGGGTGTACTTGAAACAATCGAAGGTCTGAAGATGCGGAGGTTGGGATTCTGAATGAGCAATTCAAGTTGTTTATCGGATTTTCTTGACGTTTTGTTTTGAAGCTTCTCCAGAGTCCTGTAATTAACTTTGGTTTTGTGTTAATTACACTAAATTAACTTTATTGTTTTGGTTTAAATACTATGCTTCTAGTTTTAATGAAATTATACGTCATGTAATAATGTTGTGAAACAATTGCTTGACGGAAGTTTAGATTTACACAATCAAAAATAGGAATTATAGAAAAAACATTAAAATAATATTTTTTTTACTTAGATATCATAAAAATTAGAATAATTCTATTAATTGACTAATGATTTATTTATAAATGAAATAAACAAAAAATTAGTACAAATTAAATATAAACACTAAAATCTTAACTCCACTGAAATATTGTTAAATTTGTGATAGAATACATATTCGAAGTCTTAACATTTTGGTTGGGTTACTATTTGATGTAAAACAGAAATTAAAGAAGAAAAAGTAACAAGAAAAATAATTAAAACAATTAAATTTTTGTCAGAAATAATAATAATAATAATAATGTTAATTTTTTTATTGATTAAAAAGTTTGAATGACAATTGATGACATATGTCCGGGTCAAGCTACTTTGTTTTACATTTATAAAAAAATGATTTTCAAATTAGACGTGCCAATGAGTCAATGACCAACTACAGTCTACAACTGATGGACCCAAATACCCAATCGTGAAACCGGAGCCTACCAACCTCCCTCCTCTCGCTTTTGTTCTTCTGCAAACCCTAGGATTCACATTCTTGAGATTCTCCTTGTAAAGTTTGAGTTTTTTTCTTCATTTGTGCCCCACCCTGGCCTCTCCCCACTGAACTCACCCACCACCATTGCCCTATGAACCTTCCACCGTTAAAACCCACTCCTACCACGACGCTTAATGCCGCCACCGCCAATAGCAGCATGAAGGCCGAATGCAGCAACTGCAGCTCCAAGAACCGGTGGCTTATCCACCACGCTCAGCTTCGTGGCATCGATCGTCGGCTCTGCACCTCTTGTGTCCTCCGTCTCCATCCTTCTTCCTTCTGCCCGTCTTGCTTTGAATTCTTCGAGCACCCTTTATCTACAACCTCCTCTGCCTCTGCCCACCGCTTTCTCTCCTGTATCAAATGCTCTTCCCTCACTCACATCCAGTGCCTCCCTTCTCCGCCTCCTCCTCATTCTTCATTCCTCTGTCCTCCCTGCTCCACACCCAACTTCTCCTTCTTCGACATTGAGAATTCCGACTCTAACTTAACTAACAACTGTCGTGTCCTGGATAAAAAGCTCGCGCTGGTGCTTCTTTGTGCTGCCCGGATCGCTTCTGCATCCATGAACAAGGCCGTCAACATGGCCAGAGCCAAGGCCGATAGGAGCGTTAGGGAGGCTGCGGTGGCTCGGAAGAGGGCTAAAGAGGCCTTGGAGCATTTCTCTGTAGTTGACAAGGCCAAGCGTATTGAGGGTTCCATTGATGTTTCTGGTTCTAGGAACTTGGGAACTAAGGACAAAGATAAGATTCTGAAGGTTCCTAACTCTGGGATTAAATCTATTTGTAAAAAAGAAGATTTCGATGGTTTTACCGGATTCAGTAAGGTGCCCTCCGTGTCGCCCCAGAACGGATTATCTGTGACTGCGCAGGATGTTAATAAGAAAATTGGGGTTCCTGATTCTGGCCTGGGTCGTGACTCTTCGTTCAGAGGCAATGGGACAACTAGTGGGGAGGATAAGTCTAAAAATGAAGTCAAATTAGGGAATAATGAACGAGACTTGGAGCGTTTACAGAGCAGCCATGGCATGATAGTTGATGTTAGTTCTAGATGAACTTTAATAGTTGGCTGTGAAAGGGGTTCAAACGAATCAAGGTCAGAGAAAATGTATTTTCTCTTTTGCTTAATTTAATACCCTTTCTCGACTGCTATTGGTTTTCACTAAATCCTCATTTGCTTAAAACATAAACGCTTTGTTCAAATGCTTGCACTGCAGATAGACGAAGCCAATGACTGTTTCGAAAGCTACCGCCGTGGGATTTTGAGCAAGGACACATTTGACTTGTTTTGGGATACTTTTGCCAATCAATTATGATACATCTGATGTACCTTTCCTCTTGTAAAGCTTCCATGCTTATGTGATTATGTAATTCTATTGGACTCAAAGTGCCCGGCTGTAATTATCCATGCACATTGTTATCAGATGTTAGTCCATCCTTTCTCTCATCCTTTTCTTTTTACTTTTTCTTCCTTTCTTTCTCTGTTTCTTTTTTGGGACAGGAGGGAGAAGTGTTCAAATACAGGTCACACATTCTTTACAATGTATTGGTTATCTGGGATCCAGAAAAGTGTAATCACAACGATTTTAGCTATCAATTTTTTGATTGTTTTTATCAATGTTTTTCCGTTGGCAATAAAAATTAGGCCGAAGTTTTAAGAAGCCATGTGTTGCATACTTACCAACGTGTTAATTTGCTGAGCTGCCGTTTGCAGTAAAAGAAAGTTGAATATATGGAGTGTTTTATTGAACGTTAGGTTTACATATATATGCTCACCCTTGCCACTTGATTTTCAGATTTACTTCCTAGGGTAAAAATTTTCCCCGTGGCACTAGCATTACTGGCGACTTTTTCTGGGTGAAGAACACCAGAGTTAATTTTCCCCAAGTTCTTCATTCAGTTATTTATGTTGAAATGCAGCGCTGACTTGCGACTAATGTTCTTGTATGGCATGTCCATCACCAAATCATGAAACATTTAGAGGGTTCTTTCTCTAGTATGTTTGATTCCTGAGGCATATCACACCATGGGCTCTATGTTCTTCTATTGAATATTTTGCCAGTGGTTGCAGTTTACTTGCCGTCGTATGTATTCTCCTGCTAAACTCACGTGTTATATATATATATATATATATATTCTTGTGTGTGTTTTTAGTATCTTTGTCTTTTTATTTTCTCGTCCAAAAAAGAAGGAAGTAACAAATAATGGGTGGTTATTTGATATCACTTTTTTCCTTAAAAATTGTTTAAAATGTAAACTCATCAATTCCAACTTTTAGTGACTTGTAACTCTCTTGTCATTTTCTTAAAGAGTGAACCTCCTATGTTATGAGATTTGGATTCACTTATGTGAAAGATACAATATGACTTTTGGACATATTAGCATTGTAGCCGTCCATTTATTTTTAAATGATTACGGTGAATACGCATATTTTGCTAACAAATTGTGGCAGTATAAAAGTGAATAAACGGTTACAATTTTAAAAACATGAGTCTTGTTGCCTAAATGAATTCCTTCATCTTTCCTTCTATCATCTAATTTTACTAATTTTATTATTGGATGAAGCCCAAGCATCTTATTGGAGCACAAATAGCAGAGCACTCACTTCAAAAGTTGTGATTGCACTTTTAAATAAGGAAAGGTGCCTGGGTTGGAATACCCTCTTTAATATAAAAAGTTCATTGCCTTAGACTTTGAGTTGATAAAAAGGAATGGCAAAATTCTTGGCCTTACGAGATGAGGGCTACGATTAGCTCATCTGCCTTTTGACACTCGGTATTATAATATGGATACTGAACTTTATTACTTTACGAGAACACCTTTGCTAGATTCAGGTTTTCCTCCTAAGAAAGTTTTAACAACATGACTAGATTCATTTTTTATCTTATGTATTCTTTTTTTGGGGGGGGGGGGGGGTTGACAACACCTTTTATAGGGTGATTGATGTTTGGGAGAAACTACATTTGATCCTTCAAATGTGATAGTGACGGGATAATGTTGGTTTTGCTGCGGTATGTATCGTTGCTCCTTTAGTTCAATTTTTTCATCTATAACTACCAACAAATTGGTTCCTTGTGTTCTTGTTCACACTTGAATCGTGTTAATCCCATGTGATAGTATATGATCGTTCAATGATTCTTGAGCACATATACAGCCTAAATATTGAAGATCAAAGTCTCAGAAAATTAAACAAAAAATAATCTAATGGCACTGTTGTTGATATAACAAATTTATTGTTACTGATGATGTGTAATGTTTTAGTAGTAAATATTTTTTTATGTTTACATATTTTTGGCACTGTTACAATCTTGCTTTGTAAGCTAAACTTTCAGATGTAGATTGCCCGCTTATAGGCTATGCTGTATGTATGGCTATTTGTTGTCTTTGCTCCTTATGAGAAAGTAGAGACGTAATAGATTGTGGTTTTTGAATTCAAAATCTTTTCTCTCTTCACTTTCCTACTCAGGCTTAAGCTAACAGTGGTATCAGAGTTGTGTTTCTCAGAGGAACAGTGACAAAGTCTCTTGCTTGAAGAAGACCATGGCATCAACGAGCTTGCCACCTCCACATGTGTTCTCTGGCGAGAACTATGCTATATGGGTTGTAAAAAAGAAGGCTTACTTAAGTGCTTGTGCTCTATGGGAGGTAGTGGATTCAGAATACAATCCAATGCCTTTGCCAAATAACCTTATTCTTGCGTAGCTAAAGAGGCATGAAGAAGAGGTAGCAAAGCAAGGAATAGCTTTCATTATTTTGCATTCAGCTGTGAATGAGGAAGTATTTATTCGAATAATGGCATGTGACTCAGCTAAGCAAGCATGGAATAGGCTGAGAGAAGAATTTCAAGAGAGTTTGAGAACTAAACAGATGCAAGTTTTAAATTTGAGAAGGGAGTTTAAAGCTTTGAAGATAAAGGAAAGTGAAAGTGTAAAGGAGTATGTTGATAAGCTAATGAAAGTGGTGAATCAAGTGAGGCTGTTGGTGAGGAACTCACTGATAAACGGGTAGTAGAGAAAGTGTTGGTGAGTCTTCCTGAGATGTTTGAGGCAAAAATCTCCTCTCTAGAAGATTCTAAAGATTTGTCACACATTACTTTCTCTGAATTGGTGAATGCTCTCCAAGCTATCTGCATAGGAGGTATTTGAGACTGGAGAACAATTCAGAATGAGCTCTACTAGCTAAAGCTAGAGACAAACCTTCAAGGGAGTATTGGAAGGAAGAAGCAACACAGTTAAAAGAAAGAAAAGAACAAGAAATCGGTAGAGGGAGGCAGAAGTGGGGAGAAGAAAAGTAGAAATGGTAAATATCCTTCTTGCCCCAATTGCAAAAAAATAAATCATCAAGAAAAGAATTGTTAGTTCAAGCTAGGCAATCAATGCAAACATTGCAAGAAATTCGGCTATATTGAAAAAGTATGTAAAACCAAAAGATAACAACAATCTTAGCAAGCTCAAGTGGTAAAGCAACAGCAACAACATGAGGAGGAATTCTTTGTAGCAACCTGTTGTACAGCAAAAAATAAGAGTGAGCTATAGTTAATTGATAGTGGTTGTACACACCACATGTCCTTTGATGCATCAAAATTCAAGGAGTTAGACAGTTTATACAACTCAAGGGTCAAGATAGGAAATAGAGATTATGTGGAAGTGAAGGGCAAAGGTGAAGTGGCAGTGGAGACATAAAAAGGTATTAAGCTCATCTCTAATGTGCTCTATGTACTCGAAATTAGCTATAACTTACTTAGTATGGGTCAAATGCTTGAAAAAAAATTACTCTTTATCATTTAGAGATAAATCATACACAATTTTTGATCATGTTGGAGATGAACTCTTAACAGTTAAGATGGAAAACAAAAGTTTTCTAGTAAATTTTAAAGAACCAAAGTTGCATGTTTTTTCAAATTCTCTTGATGATTCAAGGTTGTGGCATAAAAGGATGGGTCATTTTAATTATTTTGGCTTGCAAACTCTAAGTAAGAATGAGTTAGTAACCTCAATGCCCTACACTCAAGCTGAAACCAAGCTTGGAAGACTTCAAAGAAACTTGAACTAATACACACTGATGTGTGTGGTCTCATGAAGTCAAAATCTCTAAATGGGAGTAGATATTTCATTCTGTTTATAGATAATTTTACAAGAATGAGTTAATTGTTTTTCATGAAACAGAAGCATGAAGTGTTTAATATCTTTCAGAACTTCAAGGCAGTGGTAGAAAACCAAAGTGAGCATAAGATTAAAATATTGAGATAAGATAATGGTGTAGAGTACACTTCACAAAAGTTTAATGATTTCTGTAAAACTGAAGGTATACATCATTAATTGACTGTCACTTATACTCCACAACATAATGGAGTTAGTGAGAGGAAGAATAGAATTGTGATGAATATAGTTAGGTGTCTTCTGTTTGAGAAAAGTTTACCAAGGAATTTTTGGGCTGAGGCAGTTAATACTACAGTGTATTTATTGAACTGATTGCCTAGTAAAGCTTTAAAAATGACCACTCCCATTGAAGCCTGGTATGGCAATAAACCTGATGTTACTCATCTTAGGATATTTGGTTGCATAGGTTATACACTAATTCCGGGAGCAAAAAGAGATAAACTGAGTCAGAAGGCAGAAGTTGGAATCTTGGTTGGGTATAGTAATAATGCAAAAGGTTATAGAATTTTTAATACTCAAACAGGAAAAATCGCTGTGCACAGAGATGTTAAGTTCAATAAGGATGCTTATTGGGATTGGGAAAAAAATAAAGCTGAAGACATGAAGAATGTTAAAGTTAACAGGAAATCAATTGCTCTTAAAGAATAAGATAATGACGATGATTTAACTAAGAAAGTATTGATCATATACCTGTAAGAGGCACTAGAATATTGGAAAGTGTGTACGAAAGGTGCAGTGTAAGTTTTTTAGAGCCAACCAGTTATGAAGAAGCTGGAAAATATGAAAAATGGAAAGCTGTTATGGAAGAAGAAATGAGAATGATTGAGAAAAATAAGACTTGGCAGCTTGTAGATAAACCTATCAACAAAAATGTGA
>JASKGM010000001.1:12914940-12925830 GCA_034509205.1 Ceratonia siliqua | reverse complement strand
GGTCATCTGCGAAAGAGACGACCAACACTGTAAAATGACGTTGTTTCAGGGTAGTTTCCATATGAATGATCGTCGATTATTAACTTCTTACATGAGAGACATCTCAGTTTTTTTGTCGGTGAAGTTAACAAAGTTAGGGGTAGTACAAATTTGATAATGTTAAATAAGTTAAAGGATAATAACAAATTAAATGACAAACTTAAAATTTAACAAAAAGTTAAAGAATTAAAAATATATATTAACCAAATTTTTTAATGAATTAATAATAAGTAATAAGACTTAAACTAAATAATAAATTAGATATAAGAGATAATATCAATGACTGCAACCCTCGAATTGTACTATTAAAGTATAAAATTACAGTGTATGCTGGCGTAAAAATAATATTTACCTCCTGATACAGTAAAATCATGTCAAAAGCTATCAATTCATTATTGATAGCAACCCAATTTGCTAAAATGCAAACTTTGATTCTCCAATTATTCCTCTATGGGCTTATTTCACTAAAAAAATTACAATTGCCACAAGTGTTCAACATTATAAATAGAAACTAATATAATTGCAACGAAAGAACTTTATAAATTCAACGAATTTCTCACTTACTAAATTATGACACAATAGTAATAAGAAATTAAGTCTAAACAATTCGGAGCTTTAAAACTAATAACAAAAGAAAATAAAAGAAGAAAAAACAATAATTATAAATTAAAAGTGAATAATAAATAAGAAGATAATTAAGTAAAAAATAAGTAAATATAATAAGTAAAATAGATATGCATAAAGTATATACTTGTCTTAATTTTAAAATATATATAGTGTAATTTCAATATATATATTCAAGTTTTATATATAAAATGTGATTTTACTCTCTTATCTCTCTTTCACTTTATTTGTTTTGTCGCCTCTGTCAATTATACATTATTAAATATTAAGATGTATGGTTAGTTAAATTGGAAACATCTATAACCCACAAATAACCTTAAAAAGTGTCTTCGAGCTAATCTCCAACTTTGCCCATGGCTGATGGCTCTCTCCTTTTAGAAAAATGTTGGAAGCAATTCTGAGTTACAGCTCTAACATCAGATTCCAACTAATATTGAACGAAATTAAAGTTTTTTAATTTATTTTATAATAAAACGTATATATATAATTTATTAAGTACTTAATTAAAGAATTATATGTATACTAATAATTGTTTGATAAATAAATAATAATAATATGTATTATTTACTAATTAAAAAATATAGTAGTATATTATTATTAATTAAAATTTTATGAAAATATTTAAAGAGCTTCATCTAAAGGTTATCCAAAATAATTGGACTAACAAACTTGTTTTATGGACATTCAATATATGCAAAGTTATCATATCACACTAGAAAACAAAATTAACATTGACGAGCAATTTTTTCTTTATTTTACACTATGAGCAAGTTGATTGTGTGACTTATATAGTAATACACAGAAAATAAGATGTTATTTCTGGAAACATTTATAATATGGTTATCATTAGAATAAAGTAATGTTATTCTTATAAATTTTAATTAAACAATTATATTAAGATATTTATAAATAAATTACTCTTTCATTTTCCATTTTCTCATTTTGTTCTTTTTATTTTCAAGAGTCCGTAATACTTTATGAGGTGAAAATTTGTAAGAGTAGCAAGGAGGACAACAAATTTTACTTTATTATATGATATTTTTGGTTTAAATTTATTATATTTTCATTGGTTGCCATGGGGCATTTTTCTTTAAAGCATTAGGCCCCATATTAGCTGGTAATCGGTCCGGTCCGGCCTAGTCTAGCCTAGCCTAGCACTGTTCAATCGGGTCAATGCTATAAGTAATTATGTTAAGGTCGACCTAAATTTAATTTAGGTTAACATATTGTCAATTTAGCTCAGCCCATCGAGCCAGCCCAATCATAACTATAATTATCAATAATTTTTAAAATAATTTTTATACTAAAAATATTAAAATAATAAAAAATATATGTATATATAGGGACTAAGCTACTGTCCCCCCAATTTTAGTTTTTATTTTTTAATGTTTTTCTTTATTTTTTATTTTTTAAAATTAATTAATTATTTTTTATATCATATATATTTTTTTAAATTTTTTAAAATATTTTGAAATATTAAATTATTTTTTTGTATTTTGAATATTATTCCTCTATAACTTTTTTTACTATTCATTTGTAAGTTAAAAAATGTTAAACAAATAAAAGAAACATCTCAAAAAATTTTAAAAAAATACATGATATAAATAATATTTAATTAATTTTAAAAAGTAACAAAAATAAAAAAATATAAACAAAAATAAAAAAAATTATCAAAATCGTGGGAAGTAGGAGAGTAAACGTCATATATATAATTAGTATTTGTTTTATATATTAAATTATAACTTTTTAATTTTAATTTATTTAATAATAAAATTTATTAAAATAAAATTTTTAAATAATAATGTTGTTAAAATTTCTTCTCCTATTAAATTATAACAATTATGGAAGAAAAAGAATGAAAAAATAAAAGAAATATTTGTTACAAAAGAAATTTTCTGTGGAGTCCATTAACGAGTTTTACTAGTGCTGCACATAAAAAATAAATTGAAACATATTTAGATGATATGAAAAATAAATGTAGAATTTCTGCTGAAAAGGCATATTAGATAGATAAGTTTCAATTTATAGTCTTAAACATTTTTTACTCTGTCTGAATGATCATTTTGATTTAACCAAACTTAAATTTTATTAAAAACCCTTATCAATTCATGCTGCATTTTATTATTTTATTTCATGGTCTTAGGCTCTTAGTTTAATATATTTTTTAATGCAACCATGGTAATTGTGAGCATGTTTCTGATACAAAAGAAGTTGAAGTCTTCATTTATAGTTACAAATGCCTCATTGAGTGTTTTTATATGTTTTTTATTTACTGACTTCTTGTATAGAATTATATGAGTTATATGCAGCAAATTGTTCTACCTCTTCATCTGATATAGTGTAATTTCTTATTAATTCTCTTCAACTAAGTACTTTTCATATATGGATATACTTCAAAAAAAAATAGAGGGTTTAGCCAAAATCATTAAGATAAAAGAATAAAAAAAGCAATATAAAATTTTTAATTTTAATATAATTTTTTGGTTGACCCATTGAGTTAGGGTTAAAAAGTCTGATTTTTTTCGGACCAGTATTTTAGTAATCTAACCCTATTATCTTTTGAATTAAATTATATCAACCCATTAAATTGGACCAGCCCATTGGACTGGACTAGTTAGTCGTTTGGATCGACTTTTTTAGAAGAAAAGCTATTTTTTGTAAAAAAAAAATGATTAATTTTAAAATTACTATTTGGATGTAAATTATTTTATAAATATTTATTTTAAAAATAAACAGAATACTTATTTTTTAGAGAAGTATCAAATATAATGCTTAAAAAATAATCAGGTTTAATAGAAGAGAGAGAAAACTTTTTAAATACATATAGTCTTAAAAAATTTTATAAATTTTTTAAAAAATACTTTTATATGTCATTTTTAATAATTTTACATGCTCAAAAATATTTTTATATTTTTATATCTAAACGTAAAATATATATTTTTTTTAATAAAATAACTTCTACATAATTATATATAAATAACAAACACATATTTTTTTTAAAAATAATTTATATTTAAAACACCTACTTAACAATAAAAGCTCAGTCTTAAATTTAGCACCACTACAAGGTGCCAACAAGTTTTATGAACAAGCGGTGACGGGCCAGTGGCGGAGGAGGGAGGCGACTCGTCTTTTACTGTTTACTGTTTACTGTTTACTTACCACGTGATTCTTGTGAATCTGTGACTGTGAAAGTGCTACTACCGTATTTTTAATTTTTTTGACCCCTCTTCGTTTAAATAAATATCGATGTCCCATGTATATCCACGTGTTGCAAAACGATTGATCTATGCCAAAATTTGGATTTGCCGCGCTTCGCGTTTGGGTCAAAACCATAGCCCGTAGGATCCTAGCTGTAGCTTCGGACTTTGTCACGTCGGCAGAGCCAAGGTTCGGAAACTCCGAACGTAACGATACCCACGGCCCACCACATAAGAGCATCAAATCCGAACCTAAACTCTCCCTAGCCTGCTGCCATGCTTAAGACATGCCGCGTAAACCCAGCTTCTCTCACTTACATATAAGACAAGGGAACAAAAAAAAAAAATCCTCAATTCACGCCTTTTGGCCTTCGCTTCTGATTCTCAGTTCAACCCTTCCGATCGCATCCGCTTCTGAGTTAGCGCCATCTGAAGCCACGACTTCTGGCTGCGTTACTGTTCCTTCGCCATAGTAGACAGATACACAGCAGAGGGCTCGAGCTGAAGATCGAAGACACACTCTTGACAGAAAATGGTATTTTCCTTTCGTACCTTTATTCTGTTTATCCGCTGTTTGGGTACTCGATTTAGATTCTTTGCGAATCATGTTTCATGCTTTCTCGAATCTGTTCTTGATATCTCTTTCTCTCCTTAAGTTGAGGTTGGGAGTTGCAGTTTAATCTACCCGAATCAGCTGCATCGGCATCTTGAAATTTGCTTAAAGTGTGAACTTTTGGCTTCAAGACTTTTCGAAACTTCCTAGAGAACAAAACCCATTAATTTTGATCACGTCTCTCTCTTGAGTCTTGACCCGCTCCTTTATTATTTATTATTCGACGTTGACAGATAGACCCATGGCGGGACACTGTTTTATGTCTCTCTCACCCTGTCAATAATATTGAAGTTGGAGGGCCGGTGTTCTCTGTGCCTCAAAAAACCAGGCAGATTTTTCTTGGACTCAAATTTTTTTAATCTAATGAATATCTATTAGAGAAGACAACTTTCAATTGCCTTCATATTTGAAACCTAAGTTCCACTACTTTGATAAGTTACACTGTTCGATGTTATTTTTGTGGTAAACTATTCTTTTTTTGTCTTGGAGCGAGGCCATTCGAATTTAATGCACACCTACCACGTTCACATGCAGGAATGGAGGATAATAATATCTTTCACTTCAACGACCGTAAACTGCTGATATCGTGTTCATATACGGCTTGATTTGGTGGATATACACTTATTATCAGATCATCTCAGAACAGATACGGGCACAATTGGATTAAAATTTTCTAATTCCCATGTCAATTTCGGAGAAACCATCTTCAGCGTCATCGTCATCCCGAAATTTGACGTTGTCATCAGGAGCAGCTCGAGATATTGATCCATTGTTCAAGGATTTAAATGAAAAAAAGCAGAGCTTTAGGCGCAACGTGGTGTCATTAGCTTCAGATTTGAAGGAGGTACGGAGCCGCCTTATTTCACAAGGGCAATCATATGCCCAAGAAACCTTAACAAGACAGGTACAGAATTTCCTGTGGTTTTGGGTTGCTTCTGTGTCATTTTGTGCTAGTACAACCTTTTTATGTTTTTCCCTTTTGGCCGTAATATTATTACAACCATGTAACCAATCGTTTCTACTTCTTTAGTTTTTTAGTTGGCGGGGTCAAGAAAAATTCATTAATTTTAGTCGAGCAATTTTTTTATGGATATTTTCTCACAGGAAGCAGATATGAAAGTCAAGAACATGGAAAATGAAATTGGTAGGTTGCAGAAGAAATTGGACGAGGGAAACGAGCAGCTTCTGGCTTCAGCCTCTACTGCTGAGAAGGTTTTCATTATGTTTCAATAATTTTAGAACATTTCCTTCAGATCTTTTTCGTTTATTCTGATTAGGGGTGTTATTAACTTTAGTTTGCATATTTGCAAATAACAACTGATTCGCTAGTTGTGTCATTTGCTTCTTAACTGAGTTGGTCTAAATTATCGTATATATTTTGCGTTAGCCCTTTTTTCTACAGTAAACAAACACTATATATAGATCTGATGCTCTCATCTATTAGAATATATTTTTTTTCTTTTTTGCTTTTGGCGGAGCCCATGGGAGAAAAGGGTGACTAAGTGCTTTGATATCTTACCATCTTGTCCCTTTTAGCCCGGATTATTCTGTTGTCTGCGATATTTTTTCTGCTCTAATTATTAGCTTGTTAACAGAGTAAAAAGCACCATTAGTAAATTTTTTTTTGTGGGAAAAAAGTTATTGGAAGTAGAGGCACTAGATCAATAGATCTGCGAGGAATTCCTAATTCCTGGCACATTAACTGAAGCTTAATTAGTTGTACTTTTGCTTATCACATTCAATGATATACCATGCACATTTTTTTAATAATGTTCTCAAACAGAATTAAATTTAGTGGGTGGATCAAAAACTTTTTTTATCTCCGTCTGGTGATATATTTGAGGATTTATAAAAGCATTTGGCTACTTATTGCGAATTAGGATATCTTGCATGAAAGCAAGGATACAGGGATGGGGGATGGAAAAAAAATGTTGGTTTAGTGAAGAGGGACCGGATTATTGCATATTTTGGCTGAGACATGAGTGAGCCTTTATTGTTAAAATTAAATGCTTTAGGTGCATGACAAATACCTTTGTTTGATGAACATATTTAATAAATGATGGTATAATTCAGCTAGGGGAAAGATGACGGCTCAAGTTTTACAAAATAAAAGCTTTATATTATGTTTAATGATTCCCTAATCGCATTAGGGCATTAAGGTGCAGAGAAGCATCAACATTATGAGCATTACCCTTGTGTTTGTACCATACCCCACTTAGATTTTCTTTCTATCTTGAAGTACGAATCATCTTTCTGAATGACAGTTAAATACTCTCTATCGTACGATATCTCTTGCAAATTGCAGCATAAAATCATTAGAGCAAAATCAAATTTTTTGTCTAGCCCAAAGCGGTAATGAGTGTCCTTAATATACTAATTAACTTATTTTATAATCTCGATGCAGTATCTTAATGAGTTGGATGATCTTAGAACACAGCTTGCAACAACTAGAGCAACTGCAGAGGCGAGTGTTGCGTCAATTCAATCAGCACAGCTCCAATATATAGAACTTGTAAAAGAATTAGATGAGAAAAATAGTTCACTGAGAGATCATGAGGATCGTGTCATTAGTCTGGGAGAGCAACTAGATAATTTACAGAAGGATCTTCAGGCAAGGGAATCTTCGCAAAAGCAATTGAAAGATGAAGTTCTGAGAATTGAGTATGATATTACGGAAGCTCTTGAGAAAGCTGGAGCGAACAAGGATTGTGAACTGAGGAAAATATTAGATGAGGTTTCTCCTAAGAACTTCGAGAACATATATAAGCTTCTGGTTGTTAAGGATGAAGAAATAGCGAAACTGAAGGATGAAATAAAGATTATGTCTGCTCATTGGAAGCTCAAGACTAAGGAATTAGAATCACAGGTAAATCCATTTTTGTTTGCCCGTGTAATTACTCATTTATTTAGTGCTTTCTTTTGTTGTTTGAGGTCCATGGCTCGTGCATTTATGAGCATCGATGTGTTTTGAAACAGTTAGAGAAACAGCGGCGTGCCGATCAGGAACTGAAGAAAAGGGTGTTGAAATTGGAATTTTGTCTGCAGGAAGCTCGTTCTCAGACAAGAAAGCTCCAAAGGGTAAGACAGCCATTTATTACGAAGTATTCTTGTTTACTGTGAGATTTGGTTCTTTCTCTAGTACCTGGCTTAAAAACCACTTTATGTCCTAGTCAAATTGTATGGGTTTGTGGACAGATGGGAGAGAGACGGGACAAAGCTATAAAAGATCTGAGAGATCAATTAGCAGCAAAACAACAAAGTGGAGTTGTGGGTGCAGAAAAGCAGAACCAAAATTTCTGGGAAACTTCGGGGTTCAAAGTCGTAGTCTCCATGTCTATGCTGATATTGGTGGTATTCTCAAAGCGGTGAAGCCATTCCATTATAAGATGGTTCTTGTATATAGAGAATCTAATACCTTTTTAAGTTAATTTAAGGAGTCTAGGGAAATTGTAGAAGCTATTTTGCTGGTAGAAATTCAGTTTTAGAGATGTGCAGCGTCAGGATCGCAACGGTGTTCTGTAAAACTACATCGCAATAGTTGTGCTTATATATTCTAAGTCCCTTTAGTTTAGCGCATCATCCATCGCGACTGATGAGAGCACCTTCCTGTTATTGTGGCCGACCAGTCATTGATGCTTGCTACCAAGTTCATTTAGGATACATTTGTTTCAACCAATAATTTTGGAAAATTATTTTAATGTTTGTTTCAACAAAAAATTTTTAATAGAAGATTTTTTAAATCATAAAAAATGTCATTCAATTTTATTTTAGTAAGGTGGAAGGTAACTTTTTTTAAAAAAATAAAAGTTGTTTTCTGAACGTCTTTTAAAAAATTATTTTTTACTAATGACTGAATCACTATGATAAGATAAAAATGATTAGTCAAGTTAGTGTTAACATGATTGAATTCGGATTTAATTTAGCCTTCTAGGTAGGCATATGAGACGAGAAATTGCTTCTAAAGTAATCAAACCAATACACCAAGTTGTTTTTTGAACATCTTTTGAAATTTTTTTTATAAAAAATTATTTTTCACTAATAAATGGATGACTATAATAAAATGAAAATGATCGATTTGTTGGTGTTAACATTGATTGAATTCGAATATGATTTAGCATTCTAGGTAGGTATATGAGAAGAGAGATTGCTTCTAAAATAATCAAACCAATACACCATATGATAAATTTGGCTTTGTTTTCTCAAAAAAAACTGAGTAATCCGTATTAGTATTATTATTAGGATAAATCTATTTTTGGTCTTTAAATTTATAAGTTAATTTAATTTTGTCTATAAACTTTTATTAATGTACGAATTAATTTTATTTTTAAAATTTATTATACATTACCCTTATCCACTTTTGCACTAAAACATAAAAGGAAAATAAAAACTAATATGCAATAAATTTTAAATATTCAAAAATTAATTCCTATATTAATAAAACTTGAAGAATTAAAATTAAAATTTATAATTTCAAAAAATAAAAGAAAATTTAGTAAGTATTATTATTAAGGGACCCATTTGATGTTCCATGAAATAAGAGGCCGTTACATATACTTGGTTTGTCCTCCCTATTTCTTTTCTCTTTAGAGGATGAGTGACGTTATCATGGTTTCGAATTTATCATGAATTAAGATGTAACAATTTTTCAATTAAATTTTATTTAAATTTTTTTATAATTATAATTTTTTATTGTATAAAATTATTTTTATTTTGGGAAATTTAGACGTACTAGGTTTACAGGGAGTTGGGCAACGAGAGAGAAAGAGCGTGACAAATTGGTTCTTATATTTTACCGCTTGGAAATGAAAAACTGTGTCAAATTTCATATTCACTTATTAAATATTAGCGCCATAATGGAGAAGTTTGAGAAAGGGTTTTGATATGCTATTGGTGAGTATTATTATTTTATGAGTAATTTTTTATTTTTTTATAATTTAAAAAAAAATTAAAAAAATATAAAAAATTATTTTATTTATTTTTGAATACTTATGTTATGAAATTTTTTATTTTATTTAAATTCTTTTAAATTATGTCTCACAAAAATTATAAGAAAAAAAATTACTCGCAATACTGAGTAGGATACTACCCCCAGTTTGAGAACACTAGGAAGGCCGAAGACTGTGTTCCGTTCCTGCCAGGGAGATGCTAGCCATCTCTCCTTTCAACGAACACTATCAAGGCTTCATGAACTTGTTTCCTTGATCTTCTATGAGTTAACTGAATCTTAACTATCTGCGTGGATAATCTTTGACCAATGCCAATTCCCCATTTATGCAAATAATCAATTCTGTTACCACTACACCTTATACTACTACATAGATTATAGCTCTCACAATATATGTACATGATCATAACCTATCGTAGATTCAACAATAGAAATTCTATCACATTCAGCAAATGTCCCTTCACCACGGCTAAGCTCAGCAGATCATTGAACGTATTTGGGTGTTCATCACCTAGACAGCTTTTAATGTAATATTTCTACAACTCTAACACATAGCTAGATCCTGAATTGAGCTTCTCATATATAAATTATTGTCCGCGCGCAACGTAAAGTTGAAGCTCCCTACAGGCGCACGCTGAGTTCTCCAGAGACCAATGATATCACCAGAATCATGCAGCCAACAAAAGGTCTCAGACCAGATGAATGTGACCACGTTGTAGTATTTCCAACAGGAGGGCTTTCCGACCCAAAACCTGGCGTATTACCTGAGCCTGATAGTGGGCTGCTAGAATTTAACACTGCAGGTGGGGTACCATAGCTGCAAAGAATGTTAACGTATATACAAAGGCAGGATTAACATCTTTCAGGGTTAATGATATTTAAGAATTCTTGAATCCATGAAAACCTAACCATCTATCTAACTAACCCGGAAGCGCCTGCTCCTGATGATGACGATGCTGTTGGTGTTGGAGTTGATGATGTATTTGTTGGGGACGATGGCATTGGGGTCGATGAAGATGATGGATAAATGCAAGAACCCGAGCCTATTCAATATTCAAAAGAACACTTTAAATATGTTCTTCAATTTGAGTAGCATATATAAGACAAGAAATTGAGTCACTAAACTATTAAGATCTTACTTGGATTGGTGTTAACTAAGGTAGCAGTCCCTCCGAAGTCACAGCTTGTTGGGGCAGGATTCTTTTGGTAGTAGCTGTTGAAGGCATAAGAAGCATGGTTTTGCAAAGTATTGGGATTGTAACAACGCCCACCCTGCTGTATCTGTGAGCAATCTGCACGGCCAATTCCGCAAGCATAGTCCAGTGCTGATTGAAGAGCGGTCTGTGCAGCTCCTGTCTTTGCCACACACCAGCGCTGCCCCGTAATGGCAGGAGCATTTGAGTTTACAGGAGGTGGAGGGGGGTTTATGACAGGAACATTTGTGTTTACAGGAGCTGGAGGGGGGTGGT
>JASKGM010000001.1:12904554-12914840 GCA_034509205.1 Ceratonia siliqua | reverse complement strand
CTATTTTTTAGAGTTGTTTTCAAAAACTATTCTTAAAAACAATAAAACAAAAACCGTTCCAAACAGTCCCTAAAATTTTAGTGTACTAAGCTTCACAAATTATACGTTTCACCATGTATTTAGTCATCATTAGATATATTTAGGTGATGTTCATAATTTTGAGTAAACATTTTGTTTAATCAAAATGTAATATATAATTATTTTGTTTAAATAGTTTGCTTATGTTATATTTTTTTTTCAATATGCACATAGTTCCAAACATTTAACGAGTAAAATATTAGTTTATTTTATATTACATTTTCTTAATTTCCTTAACTGGAAGGAATCATTAGTTGGTGAATTTTGATTATTTAATGGTGAAAAAGTTAATTACACTATTTTTTATAATTCACATTAGAGTGAAAAAAATAAATACACAAATAAGTGACAACTAACGTTTTTTTTATAAAAAAAAACAGAGGGTGCCCGTTTAAGAAGGCGCCAAAAGCATTTCCCTTTTTCCACCTTTTAAATACCAGTATGGAGAAAAATAAGAAAATAAAGTAAGTTTGAACGGTCAAAAAGAGAGTCAGGCCTCTTACGGTGATTATTTAAATATTTGTTCAGCTCTTAATGATTTTTTTCATTTAAAAAACAAATAAATAATTCTAATGGTGTTCGTCTTTGACTGTCACCAGCGCATTATAGCACACCACAAAAAAAAGCAGAAACTGTTGCTCGCACAAATCCTCAAGAGGCAGCCATGGATCTAAGCCTCTGATCCTCAGAAGCCGCCTTTGTTTGAACTCGTCTTGTTGATTTTCTTAGTTTTATGTTTCTAACGGTACTATTTTCTTCCTCTCATTTCTTTTCTTCTTCTTTTTTTTCAAGATTTTCATTTTATGTTCTAGTTATTTTTCTGAATTTTCTTTTTCATCACCTATCTGATGTAATTGATGCTGTTTTTAAGTCTCGGTTTCCGTTAAATATGGTTTTGGATATTTGGATCAAATTATTTTTTGCGTTTGTTTATCCTATTGCTTTATGGAGATCTAAGAGTCGTGTTAGTTAGGGATTTGTTTTGATTTCTTTTTCTCTGAGATTACTGATGCAACGATGACTTTCCGATGAATTTGTGATGTTCGATGGATGGATCTTTGATAGTCCTTCAATATTTTTTGCAAATAGGAATTTAAAGGCCCAAAAAAACATTTGAATTTATGGCTTCCGCTTCTCCTTTTTAATTTATTTCTGCTTCATGTGTTAGACGCAACTTTCCAATTTTGGGTTCAGGTTCCATGTGAAGACTCCAAATTTCCCTCTGATTCCGTTTCTATTGATTCGAGCAGGTAAATGAGTAGTTTTAACAAGTTCAAAGAGCAAGGAAGTCAGTGAAGTTTCTTGGTATGGCGTCAGTTGGTGTAGCACCAACTTCAGGTTTGAGAGAACCCAGCGGGCATACAGCAGGCGTTGATAGACTACCTGAGGAAATGAACGATATGAAAATTAGGGATGATAAAGTATGTCAGCCACTGTCTTTATTTACACAAATTTCTTTTTTCTTTCTAATTTGCTGTTAATTTTCCAGTCAATTAGGTTTGGTTTTTTTTTTCTTCTGAGTTTCAAACCGGGCTACTTACAGCTTGCTTTATCTCGTAGGAAATGGACGCCGCTGTCGTTAATGGTAACGGGACGGAGGCAGGTCACATTATTGTGACTACCATCGGGGGTAGAAATGGTCAGCCCAAGCAGGTATATCATATCCTGTCAGTTTTAATAGCATATAATGTGCTGCACTGCTGCTGTATTTACTCTGAAACAATTGAGTCCTGGTCCAGTCTCGATTGCTGTACTTGGAAGTCTATGAACAATTGATGCTCCAGTTAGATATTCTTTTTTGTGCGCACTGTCTCTTTTTTTTTTCTCCTGTAGCTGCTGTGATTATGAATTTTGTAATTTTGAAATTGGAATAATTGAATTGTCCGTGAAGTAAAATTTTCCTTCTTAAGATTCGGGTTTGTGCCAGCTGTCCCAGTGGACTGCAACTTTATACAGTATTACAGTGAATAACATAACAACTATTTGCTGCATTCAACATGTTTGTGCCTTATATTGGCAAATATCCCCACTAATTGGTTTCTAATTGATGAAGCCCCACGAGATATGATAGGATAGGGTGTTACACTAATCGATATCTTCTCCTCATATATTCTTTTAATCATTTTTAGATATATTTATTGCTTTATACTAAGTTACTAACTTTATATCTTTCTTTTGTATTCCAGACAATAAGCTATATGGCAGAGCGTGTTGTTGGGCATGGATCATTTGGAGTTGTCTTCCAGGTACTGCTAGATATCAAATTGATTGGATGATTTGTGTTCTTGTGTAAGTGTGTTATTTTGCCCTTTTTCAAAGTTCATTGCCTTTAGTGCTAATTTTGTGTATAATTAGGCAAAATGCTTGGAAACTGGTGAAACTGTGGCTATCAAAAAGGTTCTTCAAGACAAGAGGTATAAGAACAGGGAGCTGCAAACAATGCGTCTCCTTGACCACCCAAACGTTGTCTCCTTGAAGCATTGTTTCTTTTCAACAACTGAAAAGGATGAATTATACCTTAATTTGGTACTTGAGTATGTTCCTGAAACTGTTCATCGTGTGATCAAACATTACAACAAGTTGAATCAAAGGATGCCGCTGATATATGTGAAACTTTATACATACCAGGTATGCTTAATTATGACAGTCTGGGTTTCTCATTATCCTTTGTCAGTTATATAATATTATGAAGAATGGCTGCATTGGGATGGTTGAAAATTAAGAGTATTTTCTGTCACAATATGAATTATTGTTTAAGCTTTGGAGCACGACCCTAAAGATGTAGAGAATCTTAAGGCATCATGGAGACCATTGAGTTCTGTTCCAAGTGGTGCTAAATCTCACATTATGCATTTCATTAAGACTTTCCTCTATGCATTCTTGATTGACGCAGGCTTCCAGTTGGTTAAACTTTGAAGTATGATTACGTCTACTCATCTAATTTTCCTTTTGGTGGTGGTGGAGGGTTGTTTTTCTATTACAAAAGCAGTGTTAACATTGTTAAATGTAGGGATATGAAGGGTTGTTCTTCCTGTATTCATCATTCATCTTGCTGAGGTTGTACAAATTTCTTGATATATTACAGATCTTTAGGGCACTATCTTATATTCATCGATGTATTGGAGTCTGCCATCGGGATATCAAGCCTCAAAATCTGTTGGTATGTCCTATGATTTATTTTGCATTTATTCTTTAATCATTATTCTTACTCTTGTTTTAGTTCTCATGTTTCAATTTTATGGTTTGTGTTTTGAGTGACCAAAAGATGGGATTTTGCTAGTTCATACTCTTCCAACTCAGGACTGCTAATTAGATTATTCTGAGTTCAAGCTCTTTTCTGTGCAGGTCAATCCACATACTCACCAGGTTAAATTATGTGACTTTGGAAGTGCAAAAGTCTTGGTATGTTATATATACGTTTGTGTATTTCAGTCCTTTCCTCCTTCAACAATTTCTCTTGGACCTTTAGTTGTCCTGGGTTGGATTGTAGTTGACCTTAAATCCTTTACCTTATTTGGTCTGACCTTGGACAGGTAAAAGGTGAACCAAATATATCATACATATGTTCTAGATATTATAGAGCACCTGAGCTTATATTTGGAGCAACTGAGTACACTACAGCTATTGACATCTGGTCTGCTGGTTGTGTTTTGGCTGAGCTGCTTCTTGGACAGGTTGGTGGCTGTTGATGTGAGCTCTTGTAATTTGTGATTTATATGTAATTATGTATAGTATTGTATACATAACTATAAGATTGAAATTGTTTGTATTTTTTGTTTCAGCCCTTATTTCCTGGTGAGAGTGGAGTTGATCAGCTTGTTGAGATCATCAAGGTAATATTTGTGATCTTTAACTTTTTTCCTTATTGCTGCAATAGTGCAATGGTTTACTTTCTTGCATTGAATCCATCTTTTGAGATTGGTACTCTTCCATGGATGGTTTTGCTCACTTGTACGCCCCTTATACAATGCATGTTGAACTTGTCTTTTGCTGTAACGTTTTAAGAGTTAAGACTGATTTGGATTATTTGATAACACTCAGGCCTTAAAAATTAGAGATGCAGTGATTTACCTTTTTAGATCTTTTGGTAGATGGTCGTGGACATATAAAGTTGTCATGTTTGCCTGTGGCATGTGTGTTTATGTACTCTGGTATGGTTTTCTAATAATCTGCCACTGGATTGAATTGAATCAGAACGACTTTGCAGAAATATTTTTGCTTGACCACTAATACTTAATTACAGTGCCGGGATTTCTTCTTTAAACATTCAGTTTCAAGTAAATGATCCTTTTGTTGATTGTGTTGATAGGTTCTGGGAACTCCAACAAGGGAAGAAATTAAGTGCATGAACCCTAACTATACAGAATTTAAATTCCCTCAGATAAAAGCACATCCGTGGCACAAGGTATCAGTAATGAATCTAGGGTTTTTTCATGTTCTATTATTAAGCGCACTATTAATTTATTTGTTAATTTCCTATTATTGAACACACCTTGCTAAGATTTCTGTTAATTTTCCGTTACTAGATTTTCCATAAGCGCATGCCTCCAGAAGCTGTTGATTTGGTTTCAAGACTTCTACAATACTCCCCCAATCTACGGTGCACAGCTGTGAGTATATGACTTCTTAGCAGACCTACTTTTTCTTAAACGGTGCTGTCCTATTTCATGTAACGTTTCTGCTAGGGCAGCTCTATGTTTCTAATTATTGCTTGGTTGTTTTCACTCTTCAGGGTTTTCTATATATATATATATGTGATTTATTTGTTTTTTTAATCCGGTACAGTTAGACGCCTTGACCCATTCTTTCTTTGATGAACTTCGTGACCCAAACACTCGCTTGCCAAATGGACGTTTCCTTCCGCCACTATTCAACTTTAAATCTTATGGTATGATAATTATGGCATATCCTGTTGTGTTTATGTAACTCTGGTTTGTCATTACCGTCAATAGTTCTGGCTGACCTTTTGGATGTCCTTACTGCTTGTGTACCAGAACTGAAGGGAGTTCCAGTCGAGATTCTGGTGAAATTGATTCCGGAGCATGCGAGGAAGCAATGCCTGTTTCTTGGTTTGTGATTTGTTGTGAAATGTAACAAATCTGCAAGTGTTGTTTCCATATGAAAGCTATGCGTTCCCGTTATTTATGATTTTTGTTCCTTTATGTATTTTCTTGTATAACCTTGCCCTGTAAAAGCAGATTTAGAGATATATGGTACTTAATGTTACCCAACCCTCGATGGGTATTCAGAATACCTTGTTTCCTGCATCACAGCGGATTGTAACATTCAAATAGAAGTCAAATATCAGCACTTATTTACGTGTATATTAGATGAGATAATGAGGGGTGGTTGGCGGTTGTGATGGCCTTATCTGGCATTGAGTGTCTTGTGCGTCAGAAATCTCTGGCAAATCGACAAGGAGCAAATCGAGCTTCTTGTCATCTGAGGTGGAAAGTGATATAGGTAGAAGTCAATCTTGATGATGGAGAGTCTTTGACTGTTGAGTTGGATGATTTGATTTTTAGTAGTTATTATTATTATTTTATATTTCTGTTTGAGACTTTTGCTGTTGCTAGTGTATTGTTGCTAGTGTATTATTGAGTGTTATCTTTTTCTCCATCTCCTTCGTTCTCTTAAACTGTAATTACCTTGGTTTGCAATAGAAAATTTGCTTGGTTCTTTTTCTCAAATCTAGAGTTTCTTGATATTTTTCTTTAGATTTTCTCATTGCCATTGGGGTTATCTGGAAATATGCATTATTAGTATCAGAGTCATCGTTCCAGCCACCACCATTAACGTCTTGCCATTGCTAATCATTGTGCACATTAGCACAACCCTACCTTGTCGTCCAACCATTGATCACTTTGAAACGACGACCACAAGGCACGATCACCCTCATCTGCAACTTCACCATAGTTGTATGTAGAGAGGCTATTCGTGAAGGCAAACCTGTAAGGTAGGAGAAGAAAACTAAAACACAAAAAAGAAGTAAGCCAATTTGTAATGGTATGTTTTACGACATCCAACTTTCATTAGTAAGGTGGAAGAAAATATCAATTCAAGAAATGTAGCAATGGAGAGTAGAATGATGGCAACAATGGAGGACAATATAGCAACAATGTTTAACTGTATGAAGAAGGTATTAGTTGGCACTAACAAGCTGGTAAAGGGAGCTGAATCTTCTAAAGAAGACAAAATTTATATGGCACAGGAAGGTAGCAATATGAATCACTTGCAATCTGGTAGCTCTTATTCTGGCTTTACTAGATTATCTAAGATTGAGTTTCTCAAATTTTATGGTGACAATGTTAAAGAGTGGATTTACAAATGTGACTAATTTTTTCTTTTTGATAACACTCCAAATAACTTGAAAATCCGATTAGCTGTTATTTATTTAGAAGGAAAAGCCTTCCAATAGCACCAAACATTTTTTAAATCATTGTTAATTGCTAGTTTACTTATCTGGAATGAATATGTTAAGGCAATCAGTGACAAGTTTGGAGATGTTTATGAGGATCCAATGTTTGAACTAAAAAAATTGCAACAAAAAGGGTCAGTATATGAATACCATGATCAATTTGATGCTTCGCTTACTAGAATTAGCCTACCTGAAGAATACCTTGTCAGCTGTTTTCTTGTTGGTCTTAAATTTGATATCTAAACCCATACGAAGATGTTCCAACCCAAATATGTGAGATAAGTCGCAACCTTAGCCAAACTTCATGAGGCAGGCTAATACCATAATAATCAAACGAAAACAACGAGTGTACCATTAAACAGGACCCCACCGAAAACACCTTACCTTTACCATATTCCTATAAACCGCCTCTTTTACTTAAAACTGCCACCTCTATAAATTCTTCCACCCACTCCACTAAACCAGTTCCTAGCCAATTCAGATGTTTGTCTTTTGCCAAGATAAATGATAAGCAGAAGGACTTTACTTCATTAGTGATGAGCCCTACACTCTTGAACAATCTCACCTCTCAGTTCATACTCTGTAGTATGGCATAGTAGTAGCCCTTACGCTTCTCCTACGGTTCTGGTGCGAAAGAAAGATGGTACATGAAGGCTTTATGTGGATTTTTGAGACCTTAATATGCATACAATTAAAGATAGGTTTCCCATCCCTCTTATTGAGGATATCATGGATGAACTTGGAGGTTTTGTGATATTTTCTATAATTGACTTAAGAGCTGGCTATCATTAAGTACAAATGCAACATGAGGACATACACAAAACAACCTTTAAGGCTCATTCGGGCCACTATGAAATTTGGTAATGCCATTCGTATTGACCAATGCCCCATCTAACTTTCAACATCTTATGAATTCAATTTTTAAAGAGTATCTCAGAAGATTTGTTTGTGTTTTTTCTATGATGTACTGATTTACAGTTCTTCTTTTGATAACCATGTCAAACACTTGAGGGTGGTATTTTCCTCAATGCGTGAGCATCAATTGTTTGCTAAACAAAGTAAATGTTATTTCACTGTAGCCTAAGTAGAGTATTTAGGCCACTTTATTTCTGAAGCAAGTGTGGCTACTGATCCCTCCAAGGTGAAAGCTGTTAAGAATTGATTGTAACCAACCAATTTGAAGCAATTGAGAGGTTTTTTGGGACTCACTAGTCATTACAGGAGATTTGTCAAGGGCTATGGTCAAATCGCTAAATCATTGACGAACTTACAGAAGAAGAATAATTTTGGGTGAAATTCAGAGGTCAAGACTATATTTGCATATCTAAAAATTGCTCTTATTTCAGCACCAATATTAGTTCCCCTTGATTTCAATAAAACATTTGTAGTGGAGACAGATGCATGTGGGTATGATATTAGGGCAGTTCTCATGCAAGATCACCATCATATTGCTTTCATTAGTAGAGCTTTGGGCTTACGTCATCAGACCTTGTTTGTTTATAAGAAGGAACTGTTAGTAGTAGTATTTGCTGTAAAAAAATAAAGGCAATACCTAATCAATAGACACTTTATTATAAAGACTGATTAGAAAAGTCTTAAATATTTGTTATATTAACGGCTTAGCACTTAATTCCAATAGGGTTGGTTAACCAAACTATTGGAATTTGACTATGAGATCTAATACAAGCAGGGCAAGAATAAAGTGTCAGTAGATGCTTTCTCTAGAGTTCAAGGAGCCGAAGTCTTATTGATGGCTCTCTATTCTATTAGCTCAGATATCATGGCTCGTATACAGGTGAGTTAGTATCAAGACATTGACAGACTCCGATTTCTTAGTTAAAGACTGACTCTATTAGTCACAGACATTTTACATGGGTATATGGTTAACTCATAAGGAAGAATAAACTGATTATTGGAAATGATCCTAAGTTGAGGGAGATAATTCTAGAGTGGATGCGTACTTCCCCTTTATGTTACTCTCAAAGGGGTTAAAAGCTTGTTTTATTAGCGATGAATGAAAAAAGATATCTAGCAGTTTGTTAGAAGTTGCACCACTTGCTAAACCTACAAGTATAATAATGCAGCATCACTGGGACTTTTACAACCCTTACCCATTCCTGGTTATATATGGAGTGATATCTCCATGGACTTCATAGAGGGATTACCCTTACTCAGGGTAAGTCTGTCATCATAGTGGTTGTAGATAGACTGAGTAAGGCATTTTATTTCATGGCACTTTCTAATCTATACACAGTTCTCATAGTGGCTCAATGCTTCATTGATCATGTTTTCAAACTTCATAGTTTACCTCAGTCCATTACTAATGATAGAGATCTTATTTTCATTAGTTACTTTTAGAAGGCTCTTTTCACTTGTTAAGGAGTTCACTTGCAATTACCCACTGCTTAATGAACAGGTGTTTGGAAACATACTTGAGATGCATGTGCAGTGACAATCCTAGTTCTTGGTCTAAGTGGCTACCTCTAGTTGAATAGTGGTACAATGCCACTTTCCATACAGCAACCCAAGCCACTCCTTATAAGTTGGTATGGGTAAGCTCCACCCATACATTTTCCTTATTTGTCAGGTGAATCTAACATGGATTTAGTGGATTGGAGCCTGCAAAAGAGGAAGGAAATGATTAAGATCCTCAAGTTCCATTTGTTAAGAGTTTAACAGAGGATGCAACAATATGTTGACCAACCTAGAAGCAATAGACAATTCCAGATTGGTGATCTTATCTACTTGAAACTCCAACCTTAACGACAATTTCAGTGGTCTCCAAGCTTAACCAAAAGCTAGCATTGTTGGAATACCATATCATATCTCTGCTCACACACTACTGCACACGCTGCTTTTACTTACTGTACCTGCTGACCCTTTTACTTTGTGCTTATCTTTTATATCCAAGTCAACTCTATTCTTTTCTTTTCTGGTTGTACCTAAGCTGTACATTGTCTACTGTATTTTATCTTTGTCCCCTGTATTCTCTTTTCTTGTCTGGTCCTTGAAGACCCGTGACTTAGTCTCACCCTCTGTATATAGCATTGTATACCTCTCTGTTTCTTCAATGAAGTAAAATCAGATTTCATGTCATTCGTTTTCCTTCATTCGTTTTTCTTCATGGTATTAGAGCAGAACTGATTCAAGGAGCCAGCTTTATACTTCATCGTTTCCTCTTATCTTCATCATCATTCCTCCTTGACTAAGAAGAATGTCTGGAACCAGTTCGAAGGGAGATGAAACCATGGAAGTTGCTGGAAACGAAACTCAGTCCAACAACACTAGGACCGCGAGTCAAGCCAAAACCGTGGACGTGATGTCTCCATATTCCTTAGTGCCTCCGACAATCCTGGTCAAGTGTTTGTAACTGAAACTCTTAAACATGGTAACTACGGTGAGTGGGTGACGGATATGACCAATGCACTGAAAGCCAAACGTAAGTTTGGATTTGTTAATGGTAGTCTCCCTGCTCCATCACCTAACTCGCTGGACTTTGAAAATTGGCAAAGTTGTGATGCCATGGTCATGGGTTGGCTGAAGATTGGGATGGAGAAAGAAATCCGTTCCAGTCTACGATATGCCAAGACAGCGCACGAAATATGGAAAGATCTGAAAGATAGGTTTGGGAAGGGATGCGCTCCTCGTGCCTATGAGATACACAGATCAATCAGTATTCTTAAACAAGAAATGACCCCCGTGAGTTCTTACTTCACCAAACTGCGTGGTTTATAGGATGAACTTGACTCGATTTCCCCAACACCTAAATGCAGCTGTGAAGCAAGAAAAG
>JASKGM010000001.1:12855313-12904454 GCA_034509205.1 Ceratonia siliqua | reverse complement strand
GATTCAAAAGTCATTCTCATTTATTACATCCAAACGCAAAACAACTTCTCATTCTACTAAAATACATTCTTTTTTAATAATCAACTTCTCATTCTATAAAAGTCATTCTTTTTAAAGCACATCCGAACAGGCCCTTAGTAGTCTGACCATGTTCTACAACTACAACTCTACATTCTTGTTCCGCAACAACACGAGCCTCGAATTTTCATCCATGAATTCTGTCCTCGTGTGTTGGTTCATTTGTTTTCTCAACAGAGGAAGGTAGATTTAAGGGCAGAAAAACAAGCAACGGGTTACTGCTAAATCTGATTCATGGATAATGGTATATTGAATTTCTGATAAAAAATCCAAACTTCTCACAGAATTCCCAGTTATGAATTTGAGATTTCTTCGTTTAAGTATGATTCCAACATATCCCCCTTGTCACACATAATCACATTGGAGTCTCGATTTTTAAAATACTAAATAATGATCAAATCGAACACCTAATGGATACAGTTTCTACCTAAATGTGGAATGTATAAATTATTATGTAATTTTTTCTTTCCCTTTTCCTTCATCTTTTGGTGCTTCTGAAACCCAAATCTCAATAATAACCCTTTTTTGAACTGGCGAATTTGATTTAACGGACGTGTTCAATGCAAATTATGAGTTTAGAGCACGGTGTTTTTGCTTATCTTCTAATAAAGGTTCTGGACCTGTAAAGCTATTTGACTTGAGAGTTTGGTACACTTGTTCAAGCCGCCAAACCACCACTTCTTTAGCAATTCTAAACTCCACAATGTTATCAGCCTTATAAGTTTTTAGTGGCAGAGTTGTCAATAGTTTAGAAATGTCGAAACCCCAAAATCATAGTAAACCCTAATTTAGATAATATAAACTAGAGGGGTCGCCTCATGGCTAATGGGTCAGCAGAAGCAGCAAAAAAGGAGGACCTTCATTGAAAGAGGGTATTGGCTTGCAGATTGAGTTTCTTGTTCATAAATAATTGGTTTGTGTTGACCCCAATATAAAACATCTAAAAATCACATAATCGGGCCATCTTGTTAACTGACTACTTCCAAAAGCAACGAGATATGGCGAATGACGTCGTCGCATGGCAATTGCTTGTTTTTAGACTTAACTATTGAAGCTTGGATAACATTCTCATTGTCAGACATCAGATTCTATATTGGTAGACGGTAGTCTTGAGAAGGTGTTAGATATATATACATAGTTAAAAGTGAATTCCCATCTTCTGTTAGTAAAAGATGATGACAATCTTATATGAAATTAAGGTATCAGTTACCATATTTAGGTGAAGACGGTAATACATAAATGCATTACTGAGGAAGTAAGAATATGTAATAGAAACAAGTATATGAATAAAGCTTCATATAAACTTCAAGTCTTCAACAATATTAAATATGGAACGTTTAGCCTTCTGCATCGTGCTATCAGGTTTCCTTTTCTCCATCAACCAATTGCAAATGGGGTCTTAAAATGAATGTGTAATCATCCAATTTCCAATAAATGACCCAAACTAAATTCTTTGGCAAAAAAAAATTGAAGTGAGATAACTGGAAAAATATCATTGCAATTATTACCCATTGGAGAATCCTTTTAAACCTAAATTGCTCGCTTGTGGACTCATCATGCCGCATCAAAGCGCCACTCTCTATTCCTTGAATGGAATTGGTCGGTTTTGCACTATTATTATAAGGTCAGGCGCAGACTGTCTTGAAAAAGTAATTTCCACTAAGCTTTCTAAGGCGTCGTATAAAAGTCTCCTCAATCCCGAACCATTCTCCTATATCCTCATAATCTACTGCTTAAGTCTGTTTTCTACTTCCAGAAACGTGGGTGCCTTTCTTCCCCATACCCCTACTATGTCTAGCCAATGATAGTGACCTAGTGTCAAAATCCCAGTTGAGTTCCTTGAATGTCCAAACCAAGTGTCAGCTCGTTTTGCATGCCTTTCTAGATAGGAGTAATTTGTACTATAAATAGCCAGATATATTCCACTCCGTTTGCTTCACATCTTAGCTAGAAGCTTAACCAAACATGATATTCTTCCACATTCTAACTCGGGTTTTCTTAATTTTCACATGTTTGTGTATGCTCCCAATCCATGGTAGACTTTTTAGTTACATAAATGGGAAGCAATGGTTTCCAATACCCCATATTTCATTATCACCTTCTCCTGCACCTGATGCTGTTAGCCCAAGTTCCATTGGAGCTCCTGTTTTTGATGTAAGATCTTTTGGTGCGATTGGAGATGGTGTCTCTGATGATACACAAGCATTCAAGTTGGCTTGGGACACAGCTTGCCAGGCTGAAGAATCAGGAGCTCTTCTTGTTCCCAATGGTTATATCTTCATGATACAGTCAACTATATTCACAGGGCCTTGTAACTCTGGCCTCACTTTTCAGGTAATGTCCGTATGGATTTGGCATTAAACTAGAAATCTATGTATGTTGATCTTTGCTTAAATTTTGATTCCACTTTCTTCCTTTTCTCTTGTTGGATGACAAAAGATTGATGGAACTGTTATGCCACCGGATGGGCCTGATTCATGGCCGAGAAGTAGTAGCAAGAGACAATGGCTGGTTTTCTACAGAATCAATGGACTGTCAATGCAGGGGGCTGGTGTTATTGATGGCAGAGGAGAGAAATGGTGGAATCTCCCTTGTAAACCTCACAAAGTAAACATTTTTCTTGTCTCTAACCTTTATAATACCACCCCTCCTGGTCTATAACTAATTTCCAGTTTTTTTCAGGGTATTAATGGAAAAACACAGCATGGTCCATGTGATAGCCCAGTGGTAGGTTCCGTTGCAGAAATAGTTAAAAGTATTCTGTTTGGAAAATTTGAAAAATTGTCATTGAATCCTGTGATGCAGGCCATCAGATTCTTTATGAGCTCCAATTTGAAAGTCCAAGGAGTTAGAATCAAGAACAGCCCTCAGTTCCATTTCCGATTTGATGGCTGTGAAGACGTGCATATAGAAAACCTCATAATAACATCACCTGCTAAGAGTCCAAACACTGATGGAATTCACATTGAGAACGCAAATAATGTCAAAATTTACAATTCACTTATCTCCAGTGGTAATGCTGTGGATTCTTCTGTATGAAACTAACAAGCTCTATTATCTTCTCTGTTTATGATCTTTTCTGTTTGCAGGTGATGACTGCGTGTCAATTGGAGCTGGTTCTTACAATGTGGACATAAGGAATATAACGTGCGGTCCGAGTCATGGAATAAGGTACACTACACTAGTGAACCCCAGGCTATCGAAATAAATATAAAGCTTCCTCTTTGCCTAATTTCTTAATTATGTACTTCAATGGTGGTTAAGGGTTTAGCAGTAGGGCTAAAAGAAAGGAACAGAAAAAGGTGTACCTATTTAGGAGATTCAGGCATTTTGGTCCCTGACGTTGAATTACTTGTTGCACCATGACGCATTCCACTTTTTTGATGTTACCATAAAGTGTAAGAACTTGGAAGGTATAATTTTTATGCCAAGAAAAAGAATGGGGAGTGGTATACATTAAACAAGTCCAAATAGCTTCTCAAATTCTAAAAAAATAATCTTGTAAAGTATAATTTAGTGAAATCTCACAGGAGAAAAATTCCTCTCATACCCCAATATGATAAGTCAAGTAGGATGTCAAAATATTAACCACAGTTGGTGTTGATGTTTTGTGCAGCATTGGGAGCCTTGGAAATCACAATTCCAGAGCTTGTGTTTCAAATATAACAGTGAGTGACGCAGTAATCAAGCACTCAGATAATGGGCTTCGGATAAAAACATGGCAGGGTGGAGCAGGAGCTGTGTCTAAGGTAACATACAATAACATCCACATGGACAACGTCCGTAATCCAATCATCATAGACCAATACTACTGTCTCTCCAAGAACTGCACCAACCAGACCTCTGCTGTTTTTGTTTCCGATGTTTCATACTCAAACATCAAAGGTACCTACGATGTGAGAAGCCCACCAATGTGTTTCGCCTGCAGTGACTCTGTTCCATGCACAAACCTCACTCTATCTCAAGTCCAACTCCTTCCTTCACAAGGCCAAATTTTGGACAACCCTTTTTGCTGGAATGCCTATGGAACTTTGCAAACTCTTACTATCCCACCAGTTTTTTGTCTTTTAGAGGGAAATCCTCTTACATTGCCTCCAAATGATGTTGTTCAGTGTTAGACTAAGGATATTTTATTTTTAACCTTGTACCAGTGAGAGGCCATTTTTAACCAAGACACAAACAAAAGCTAGCTATAGCATTATCAGATGTGAAAGTTATTATCAAATTTCCAAAAGAATTTTCTTGGGGATATTATCACTAGCTTTGAAGTATATATGTCATCTAAGACTATGGATCGAGATATCACTGTCATGTCGTGTCAATTATGGCTTTTTATGCAAAAAAAAAAAATAAATAGTCACGATTAAAAAAATATTTTTAAAAAAATATTAAAATACGTTCAAAATCACTACTATGGATACAAAAATAAATGACCACAATTTAATAGATATGTCATCTAAGACTATGGATCGGCATATCATTGTCATGTCGTATCAATTATGGCCTTTTATGCAAAAAAAAACAGATAATCATGATTAAAAAATATTAAAATACATTTAAAATCATGACCGTGGATGCAAAAATAAATAACCACAATTTAACAGAATCGGTCATGTTACATCAAATTCGTCATCTAAAAATATTAATAGTTGAGTTTATACATGACTCTGACTTATATATATATATATGTTAAGTTCATCTCAACTATTAAATGTACCCAAATTAATAATTTAATGCGGTTTAGTTTCCGTCAATTTAAGTAGGCTTTCAAGTTAAATAAGTGTGTGGGAGATTCAGGATGTGGACTCTTGTAGATAACCAATTCATCTTTGTTTTAGTGCATTGACTCAAGTGCTATACATCATATATAGATATCATGTGAAAGGCAAAATGGCATTAGCTTTGTCACCAGATGGGCATCACCCAATAAAGTTCAAATGCTAAATTAATGCATAATCTTAATAATAAGAAACTAAACAGTAGATCACAACAAAATCTACCCATTTGCATTGTTTAAATGTGGTTTGGGAATATGATCAAAATGTGGAATAGGAGAATGGATGAAAGTAAAGGTGGGTGAAAGTTAAGATAAGATAGTGACCCCCATTAATTGAAACTACTTTGTGTAAGGAAGCACTTATTGTGGTTACAAGGCCTATGGCTATGCCTTTCCTTCTATTGGATTATTCACGGTTAGTAGGTACTATACGTGCAATTTTTTTAAATAAATCATTTTTAGAAGTATTATTTTTCATAAGAATATCGCTTAAGATTTTTTTTTTATACTATCTTTGTAAGACATCGTTTCAAAATTTTTATCATCATGAAATACTATTCTTAAAGGCATTTAAATAAAATTATTTTATTTTTTAACGCCCATTGTTGAACAAAAGGGAAGGGAATGTTTGGAAAGATGATGGATAAACGAAAAACAAGGTGTGTTTGTTTGGAAAGATGAGGAATAAAAGGAAACTACGTTAGTGATATATTTATTATTTTTGGCAATCAATTATGTATGGTTTGTGTTCAATCAATGTAAACTTCCTTCAACCCAATTCTGGGCCTGAATGTATGAACCCAGTAATGGTATGAAACAAAAACACTTTTTGTCTTTTCTAGCTTTTGTCAACAAACAAGAATATAAATATGTTGCATTAGACTACCTGTGAATGGGCTTGGTAAGCGTTAATTATTGTAGCTTGAGATTTTCTAGTAATGGGCTCTAGTGGTTTAGCGGTGATAGTTGGATAGAGTTAATGGGTTGGGCCGGCTCCCAGTTTAGAATTTGGAGTAGCATGAGAGGAACTTTTGAGTTAGTGGTGAGAAGCAAAAAGAGGCCAACTGAGAAGTGGAATCCAATGCCCACTTGATTCTGTAGTTGAAAATCGAATCACTTTTTGAAGTCTTAGGTTTATGCTGATCATGTTGATATTGGAAAAGAGTGACCAAGTATGAACGGCCATGTCTTTTTAATTTGAATATTTCCTTTCCTGTATTGGGAACAAAGTGCGTGGTGCGCCACTAAACTTTTCTTTCAATTTGGCAATTATATAATTAAATCAACAATCAAAACTTATCACTAATCCCTTCATTAATTTTCAAAAGAATCACTAAGCCTAAATTTCATTAAATTATACTTCTCTCTGAGTGAAATAATCACTAATCCCTTGCCTACATTTCTCCATTTTTTTCCGTAGAATGGACTTTTAATTATTTTGTCTACCATTATCTCCGGTTCGACGAACTTGCTTTTACTTTCTCCATGATTCAAATTAAAAATTGCCAAGGATCCCTCTAATTTTTTGAAATGAGTTTTTTTTTGGGTAAATTCTTTCCCTCTTTTTGTTAGCAGAAGGATTGATTAAATCATGATGTTCCTTTAATTAGTTCGCAGAAGCACAACAGACTGTGATGGCCGACCTGTCAAAGAACTTCCAAAAGGGAGAGGAAGTAGTTAGTGATATGAATGGCTTCAACAATATATTGAGCATCGAACTAAAAGAACATCCTGGGCAAAAATAGTTTTCTGTTTTACTCTTACTGACACTCCAAGCGGATTCAGAAGCATGTTGCAATCCAAAATACGGAAAATGAACATTTATTCACAATGTAACATGGAAGATGTCAACTTGTCTTTGACAATTTGCTGAAACCTTTAATCAGAAACATTTACTGACAAGCAAATGCCTCTGCTACATATGGTTTCATTAACCCGTTTCCATTTACATACAATAAATTTTTATTATAACATTTCACTCAAGTAAGGTACATTCCCCACATTCATAAGCATGCCAACACCACAATAATAATTATATGACCTCCTCTTAGTTAAATTATAGAAGCAAGTACCTCTAGCAAGCTAGCAGCGAACTGCATTTGTGTCTCCTCATCTATTGTCAAGAAGAGTGGCACGTGCACAAAGAGGGATTTTGTCCCGTTTTGCTCAGCAAAACGAAGGGAATGATAGTAAACGAAATTGCACACAAACCTGCCTGCATCGTCAGATGTCATAACATCATAACCCTTCTTTGCCAACGCCTTGGTCATCTCGTATACAGGGAGGGAAGTCTGCACAAAGTTAGGAAAAAGCAGGGTTTAGTATAGCAAGCAGAACCAGCTGAAACCATGTGCTTCATATAGTATATGCATACTACCGGTAACTTTTTACCTATATATGCCTCCGCCAGGAGGTACAGCCCAATAAAACAGGTAAACATCTATACCTATTAACTTATGACATAACGAAGACTTCAAAGCTTCTAATTGCTTTGCCCCATAAACAATTGAAAAGGCAAAATAAACGACCACGGTCTAAGTTCACGGGTAGTGGCAGATCTACAAATTTTAATTAGTGGTAACAAGAGGTAGACTATAAATATTTTTACCAAAAGAAAATATTGTAAAAATGCATAAATGATAAATCATATGGAGGCAGCTTTCAAATTTTTATGAAATTTTTTTTCACATATATTCATTATAAAAAATTTAGCTAATTGCCCCCACAAGTTTACAAGGGGATCCAACACTGTTCATGGGCCATCAAAGCAAAAGGGACACCTTAAATACTTGCCATGATACAACACAAATGCTGTTCTATATGAAACGGTGAACATTATATTACAATATTAGGACTAAACATCAGGCCTAAAAGTAGAGTCATTTATAGGGAAAATGTGTTGAGAGAAAAAACATAAGATCCAATGTACCTCCCGTGTTCGAGAAATTCCACCATCTGAAGGAACAATGGGGACTTTCTGCAACATACGAAATAGTGAAATGAGCGCATACTCAATAGAGATCAGCTCTAAAGGTTTAATGAATCAAATTCAACATGCATCCACTATTCCCTTCTAACCTGGGGCTTCCATCCCATTTCATCAGGGCAACGGAAAGTAGCCTCATTGACAGCTTGATGCTCTATCGCAAACCTTGTTGCACCACTGTTAACCCCAAAATGCAGCTGAATAAACATAATCAGAAACAGTCAAAAAGTAAGATGAGGGGATATGGTAATAAAAATATATTGAAATTACAACTGATTCTGTGATTCAAGATAGATGAATTCAACCAAGGCAAAATCCCAGTCAACTAGGTACATTTTTGCAATTCCCCTATTGGGTTCTTATGTCTAAGCCACAATCTTAAGACCCTCAACCTTTCACCAACGCCCTCCTTAGTTTAGCCATAGAAATAGCTGTGTAGAAGTACTAAATCATAAAGCCCATTATAAGTTTGGTTTTAGTTCTAAGCTAAAATTTTTAAAGAAACCTGAGTTTAAAGTCCAGAGATTTAATTACAGTTAATTCATTAGCTATATAATCTTCCTATTGAGATATTGGTCCAGCTGCTTTAGATATTAAGACACTAAACATTGCAGAAATCAGTTCTTAAGGCATTACACTCTAACAATTACTATGCTGCAGGCCACAGTATAATAGCTTTTAGTGAGCAGACTTCGATGGAGTACATAGTGGTCATATGAAGACTTTCTATGCTCTAATCAACCCCACTTATTTTAAGTTCATAGAGCAGTATCAGGTTCTGCTACACTTACTGCAGACTTTGTTTAGTGCAGAAAGGCATAAGGAATATGACTGAGCAATGCTGGATTGAACTCTACCATGTTGGGTGATGTCCTTCTTAGTCATAACCATATCTCTAGATGACATTTTTTATTTATTTTCTTTATTCAATTGTAAAATAAAATTTCTTTTAGCCAGAATCAAATAATATATCCAGGTTCACCCAGAACTTAAGGGAGCTATAAATTTGGATCTGATTACATAAATGAGAATTTGAGAATGATGGATTTATAAATATTAACTGTGAAGTTATATATCAGGTATATGGGCAACTCACCCATATAATTTTATTGGAATTGGAAGACTCGGAGTCCTTGGGGCTAATGGCGGATTGCAATGTCTTGTATAGGGAAACAACTGCTCCTTGACCAGCTGTCTCCAGAATGCTGCAGCTCCCAATAATTAAACCTTTTGGTAAACCCTTCTTCTTCATATACTGTGTCAAATTATTGACAATTGTCTCTGTTGGATTTTCTGAAACTCCATGGAATTTCTTAAAGCCTGTTACATGAACTGTTACTGGTGCTGGAGGACATTCAGACCCCATTTGCCAATGATTATGAGGCTGAAAATATTTATAGCTTCAAATAGAAAGTAGTTTCCAGATACCTGCATCAAATTATGAGTAAATTTGAGTTAAGGGGGCACAAAATTGAACTGTTTATCTAAATTGTGGATCATATCCAACAAAACTATATCAGAATCCTTAATCACCCTCATCGAATAAATGCTTGTAAATGCTAGAAGACATTGTGTCTGTGAGTGTGTACATATTCATATTTTACTTCATATTACGAGCCCTTCATCGTATAAGAACGACGACAAATAAACTTCGTTTTAACTGCAAGGATGTATTGATGAACTGCATAAAATACTACGAGTATAACGAGTCCACCAGTCCTTTTTTCCTTATGATGGGAATCTCCAGAAAATTTCAAGGCCTTACAAGGAAATCAAATTATAGTAGGTGGACAAAGGAAAAACTGCAACTTTTACATTGAAGAACACAAATAAATCAACATTTTTGCAATCCCGGTCATCTCGATGGCAGAAAGCAACATGTCAGCAGAAAAATGGGTCTTGACATAATCTCGCAAATCTAAATAGTTGAGTGTTTGATTTCAAGAACAATAGCATATATTCCAGGGAACTCGGGTTTCAAAGCATAGACACACACACATCAAATAGGATTTTAGGCTTTTCAGAGAAATAATAGTCTTCGAGGCAGAGAACACCGGTGATTATTGAATTACACCCGAAAACACCTTAAACCCAAACCTGGGACGAAAATGGCATTAAAATTAAGCTGATCAGAGTCAGGGAAGTCAAAGACCCAGAAAAATTACCTCCAAGAGAAACACAATTAAAATTAAGCATGTGTTCTGAAAATTTAAGAAAGAAAGAAACTTAGGTTCCTTTTTCCTTACCTGTAATCTTCGAAAAACAAAAAGGAGATGACACATGCACCAGTCTTATCTACTCAAAGTAGATCAATTCGGGAAGATTCCGATCAGATTTTGGGAAAGAGAGAGAAGAAGAAGGAAAACAGAAACATACTAATACCAATAAAATAGAGTAGTTGATGGTGGAGGGTGCGTCACTTTCAAGTAACGAGGGAGAACTTCATAGTGGTATCATCATTAAATTATTATTTTTCCTCTTAATAGTTAATAGTTCTTATTTTTTGTTGCCATTGTTGAAAATGGGCATTTAATAAAACTGGACTTGGGTTACCTTATTAGCTGATATTGTACTTTAACTCGTCTGTTCATTTCCTTCAGGGCTTCAACTGGGTTAGCTCAAAAAAAAAAAAAAAACAATGAAGAACAAAGTAAAAAGATTCCTTTGGTTGCTTTATGTCTTTATGACATCTTAAAAGAGAAGGGTATCATAACACAATCAAGCACAAGAACATTAAAGAATTTTTAAAAGAAAAAAGACTGCTTGATTAGGTTTAAAATTAGTGGGAAAGTATTCTTTTACTTTGAAGAGACTAGTGAGCAAGTTTTCTGATAAAGGAAAGACCCAACCAAAGATGTACGACTCCACCTTTGGCATTAGCAATAGACTTTTTTTTGTTTAAATTAAATTTAGGAAATTATTGGCCGTAGATGCAAAGACAAAATTGGAAACAGCATTTGTTCTTGTAGCACTTAATGATTAAATATATGATAATATAACTAGCTTTATCTAAAGGCGAAAACAATCAGAGTATTAGGAATATACCATCTTTGGTATTAACCATGGGAGTTAAGTTGAGTCCACAGAGTACACTTAGGTAATGTACCAGTACGACGACATTGCACGAATTTAGATCCGATCAGGGCGTCCATTAGTTTAGGTGTGTGGCGCTGTAGCGTTTGCAAAATCTTTTAAAAATTATATATATAATATAATATATAATATTTTAAATATAAAAATATGAGTTGTAGTCATTTAAAAATTGTAAAAAATCTTAAACCTTCTAAAATTCTTTTTAAGAAATTGTATATATAATATTTTAAAAAATATGGAAGGTAACCCTTCTAAAAATTATAAAAGATTCTATATATAATATAATATATAATATTTTAAATTAAAAATATTATAATTTAATCTTATAATTTTTTTTCATAATTCTTTCTTTAGTCTCCCCACTCAAAAGATTCTAGTTTTGTCTCTGCTTGGTGCATTTTCGCTCTATCCTAATCATTCCTTTATTTTGAATGACCAAGATAAAGTGAGAAAGTGGGAGAAAAAAAACAAATTACCCACTTATAATAATTTAAAATAAATAGATAATCACGACAAATAAAAATAACAAATTTAACCTTTTTTTGTGCACACATTTCAATAATTTTTTTAATATGTTTAAAAATAGTGTCTTCAATTTAAATTATTAAAATAAAATATAATAAAACTATTAATTGATTTGTAAATTTAAAAAGTTTAATTAGATTATTTAACAAATATATGTACAAGAACAAGTTTGCATCCAAATAAATTTTCAATCTTATGTGTGACTTTTGTAAATTATGTTAATTTTACACTTCTACTTTCATGCCGCTATAGTGTTTTTGAATTTGAATCTTATATAATTATTTAAAGTACGTTGAACAATTATAATATATTAATTTTTTTTAAATATATACACATTGCAACGTACTCTTTTTTTGGTAATGATGTATAATTCAAATTTGGTCTCTTAGTCTTTACATATATAATATTTTATATAATTTATTGTTTTATGTTATATCAATAATAATAAAATAAAAAAATGTAAAAATAAAGGTGTATCGTTTTGTAAGGTCAAGTCATAAGTTATTGTTATAGAAAATTGGCTATTTATTTTTCGGTAATCAATTCAAAAATTATTTACATTGACTTGGTTGGCTAGATGTTATAGCTGAAAAGTTTGAAGGGGTTTTCTATCATGGAGTCCAGAGTAAGATTTTTATTTTTAAATTATTTAATTTTTATTATTTTTTATTATAAGAAATATAGTTAAAGAATTAAAAAAATTAAAAAAGTAAACAAAAAATTAAAAATAATTTCTTAACATAACTAGTAAAAAATAATTTAAAAAATAAAGTAGACAAATATAAAAAAAACAAAAAAAAATCTTTAAACTTTTTTTATATTTTTCTTAAATTTTTTAAATTTATTTCCTACAATAAAAAATATAATAATAATTAAATAATAAAAACTAAAAATTTTAAAAATAAAAATCATACTTTAGAGTATAGAATACTCCAGGTATGATAGCAATGGCCAAGTCTAAATTCTCCAATAGTTATAGTTTTTTTTTTTATAGAAGTAACTGATCCAGATAAACAAATGAGATAAACAAATGAATACGAGAAAATGGTTCTTTTGGTTTCACTGAAATCCAAGATGTCTAAATAGTAAATAGTAAACACTATACATATCATTTTTTAAATTTATTAGGTTTACAATGGCATAAAATAAAATAAAATTTTAGTACGACAATTATAATAAAGTGTGAGTCCCACTCCACATCTCATTGTGAAAAATATGTGATTGTCGTACTAAAATTTTTCTCTCATAAAAACAAAATATTGTACGACAGTCACATCATCTTCAATACATCGAAAAATGTTGCATTAAGATATGAAGAGATTGAGCTCAATTTGAGGAGTGTAGTCACTCTCTCTTTTGCCGATGAGATATAATCATATAAATGAAATTAATTTTCCCTCAGAATTCATTTCCATGGCCGGGGTCCATTTCCATTCCCGCATCTCTATCCTCACCTAAACTATTCCCTTCACTCAATCAATCTTCGCGCAAGATGCCGCCTCATTTGTCCTAAAGCGACTAACCCTCACACTCTTGCTCAAAAATATTACGTTTTCAGCTGACTATATAGATATATATGCTTTTACATTAAAATTAATTATGATTTTAATTTTTAAAAGGTTTGTATTTAATATATGATAAATTTGTACATAAAATAAAATTCAAAGATTGACTCAGACTGGCCATTAAATTAAATCTATTTGACACTATCTTTAATTACAATCATACCCCCACTTCCATTATCATGGTGATGGGCACGGTTCGTGACCCATTCATCTGGGTCGTAAATAAAATCACGCGGTCTTTGACCTGTTTTGGGTCAAGTTACACGGTTTTGGTTCATTGGTCACAGTTCACCGTATCAATTAAGTAGCAACCAAGCAGGTGATAACATTCGCTTATCTATTCATAGAAATATCGTAATTCAATCTATTCCCTTCACTTTAGTTTTCTTTTTCAATAACCAAGTTCAACCCAACTAGTCCTTTATATATGTTGTATTCACTCTTTCTAACTATAGCCAACTCTTCTTCTTCTTCTTCTTCGTATTCTCTTCGGCATAGTATGGAAGGAGAAAGAAGAAAGAGGAAATTGGAGGGCGAAGAAGAAGATAGCGAAGAGCAGAAGCTGGAGAAGTTCTTTGCTTTGATAAGAACCACGAAGGATGCACATGATCGCCTCTCCATGGAGAAGAAAGATAAGAACAAGGGTGTTTGGAACCCAACCTTTCAACCGGAGGATTTCATTGATCATCAAGACTTGGGAAGGACTGCTCAATTTTCAATCCCACCTGGCCCTTCTGATCATACCAAACAGCTACAAGACAAACCACCAGAACCAACAGCAGAGGCAGCGCCGCCGGCTGCCCTTAATCAAGATAAAGATAAAGAAAGTGAAGGAGATAAGTTAGACCTAACGCTTTCTTTATAATAATGTATGATGTCAATTTTATTTTTGGGACGATATTGGCCAACTTATCCAATTTCCATTGTTACTCATATGGTTGTGCATTGGAAAAGAATCATCAAGCGTCGTAAATTGTAGTGACACAGTTTTCATGTGCTTATAATCTAATCTGGCTCTAGATGCCAAAAAATAGAATCATTTCTTGATCTTTTCCCTCTAACTTCGACACAATAGTGCTATTTATACATCACAGTTGTCAGTTACAATCAAGGGTAGAAAATAAATAAATAAATATATATATATATAACCTCAAATGGAGGTACTACCATACTTTTCTAAATTAGTAGCACTTTGAGAATTGGAATAGGTATCTGATTTAGGCAAAAGGAGAAAGAGAAAGGGAAAGATATTGTTGTCTGGAAAATGAAAACTCTCCTATCAGATAAAGATGTTAAGGAAAGGAACACCTAAGGTGTGTTGGGAATGGATAAAAATATCTTCACTCCACTTACAGTGCTACATGATATATACAAGTGTCATTGACAGCTTAATTGCAACAATGGAAAGGATAATTGAAAAATAACGTAATCATTGAGTAACGATAAGGCATGAGTGATGCAATGGGATGACATCAGATGGACATGTTTGAAAATGAGATATGGGTTGATTTGGTTCATCTCATAACGCCATTAGCGGAACGAAGGCCCCATTAGCACCAAAGTTTCTTTGGATTCTTTAGGCACACGAGGAAAGTGGGGAAAACATACATTCATTCAATCGGGGACAGTAGGCCAGTCCCACTAGGGATATGCCGAATCATTATGCAGAGAACTAGAGAAGCCACCAAAATGAGAAAAAAGTGTTGGTAGAAGAGAAGTATACCATGGCGATTAATGTAACATTAGCCTCTAGCCATCTCTTCCTGAAATAAGTGAGAAGATGAGAGGGAGGGAAGTAATTCTTCGCAAGAGCCTCGGCTTACCTGGTTTTTCTATCGCCAGGTTCATTGGTACGAGGGAAAGAGACAATATATATATATAGTCAAGAAAGAGCCAATGTTTTGGACCACAAAAGGAACCATCAGCATAGATAGGTTGAGGGTGGAGTAACTGGAGTTATTTTTCAAACCTAACGAGTAAATGAGAATTTGGGTTGTTTAATTCATATTACAAGATTCTATTTTGCGGAATTAAATATTCTAAATTCAAAATTCCTGGTGCCAATTAATAAATTCGAGCTTAAAATAAAAGATCCGCTTATGTTAAACAGTTAAAGAACAAATAAATCTAATCAGTGTGAGCCATGAGGGAAAGGTATCCACGGAATTAGGCTTGTGGTAAAAAAATCTAATATTGATACCTATCATGTAATCTCTAATATTTATTGGATTATCATTAAAATAAAGTTATCAATTGCTTGGATAGAACATCACAAATCCTTGTCGGCAATAAAACAAAGCTTGGCATCCCCGTTTTATAATGCCTACCCACTGGTGACTACTTAAATAAACCCAGTAGCTGGCTCGTGATCGTCTCCAGAGAAGAGAAGGGGAAGCTCCAAGCTCCTCTAAACAATCTAGACAAGAAAAACAAAACCTGGCTAAATGACATCTGTTCTTGGAGAACTACAGAGATGGCACTGTTCCAGACAGTAATTGAAGCAAAATGAACTAACTGTAGATTTATGGTCATAACATCCGTGAATAATCAATGGCGGCAGAAGAAATCAAAAGGTGCCCGTGGTGTGGAATAAGCCATGGAAAGTATCCTATTAGCTATCAGTGTATTTGCAGCCTCAGTATAATGAGTTGCATCCCAACTCACATACCGAGATCCTTCAGTGCAAACCTGGTAACCAGGTTGACCACATGTCACCCTATTGTCGAAATTGTATGGAGGGCCTCCATAACCGCAGCATGCCATCAATGGATTTGAGAAACCTAATCAATAATACGATTACAAATTCCATCACTTACAGAGGAAAATACTATAAATTGAAACGTATGCCAGTTTATCCCAAAATAGTAATCTAATTCTGCCAATTATGTCTCACAATTTACAAACTGAAAGTAAGGCAAACTTGATTTAGATTAGCATGAGAAAAACCGAAATTAAATCAGAAACTAATAAAGATTTGAAAGAGAAGAAAGTGCTCTACTTACCATATTTGGTGGCATTTGCAATGAGATCATACTTGATGGCATAGATATCAACATGCACTAGAGTAGCATCCTTCAGTTCAGTTCTTAGTTTCTGATGCATATGAAGCAGCGCTTCGTTAAACAGTCTTGCAGCAGCATTGTAACTAGAAAGACACCCAAATGAATCCAGATCCTTCCTTTGAGCCAATGAAAGTATTTTAGGGAGACAGCCCAACGGTCCAGTGTTGTGAACCCAAAACTTCCTGGCACCTTCATTATACAAAGTCTGCATTTGTTATAAGAAAACTATTATTGACAAGAACACCTTCAATTTGCTCAATTCATGCTGGTTTTCTATGCTCGTGGGATACAGAGAGATGGAACCAAGAATCTGACTCCAAAGAGGTAAGAATAATACCCGTATGGATATATGATATGAACAAGATAAAGCAATCAGTTCTTCTCGGAAAAAAAAATTGCAGCATCATTTATCTAATTGGAGATGCAGTACCTTAATCTAAATATACAAATGAATGATTGCAGCAACCTAACAAAGAACTTCTTGTGTTGTGCACAAAATCAATCTATGTGTAGCAAAATTCTTATCTAAAAAAGGGAATTTTGATGCACACAGTCATGAAAATATCAAATCAATCCATTGGACTGACCTTAACAGCATTCTCAATTTCTGCAATAATTGCAGGGATTTTCTTAGTGACTTGTACATATGATAGATTTTTGGAAAACGAATCAGCAAGGTCATTTTGTCCAATATCAATAAAGTAGAGTGCATCCCGAAACCCTTCATTGTTGATCACATTTCTTGCACCTAAAAGTTCGTAGTGTAATCAGTTCATTCTTAAATATAAATTTCAAATAAGAAGTATATGAATAGTTTACGAGCTCAACATTCACTGCAATCTGATAGTGATAGCAATTATGCGATAGCTCAAGTTAATGTAATTGCATCAATAAATCAATCTTAATCCTCCTGGACTCATTAGGATATTTATAATTGTCCAAGAAAAAGAGAATAATATTTATTATACAAGAAAGTGAAAACAAATACATATTTCAAAGAAAACCTTACAGATAACGTCTTTTCCCAGTAACTAAAATGGGTCATAAGCATGCATACGAATCAAAGGAAAAGAAAGAAAGAAGTTAAATTTTGAAAAAGGGGCAATTTAGATAAATTGGCTTATCTAATTTTTCCAAATTTAGGAGAATAGAGCAGTAAAGGAAATTTACCAGCAATAACAAGTTCGAGGGTACGAGCCTTGAAATGAAGGAACTGCATGACCTGGATATTTAAAGAGAAAGGAACATATTTGGGAAGGGTAGAGGACCCCACCACTGCAAAGTTTACTCCATTTGTGAACGTGGATCCTGATAAGGAGTCCAGGTATGGGGTCAAAAGACTTGCATTCAAACTTTGGCCTGCACGTGTTTGAAGAAAAATATTTCCTCAAAATATTTTGAGATATAAGGAGATAATACAATATGAATTTTCTTTTGTCAACTTAATTTAAATCGGCAACGTTTTATAACTAGTTTCTATCCTATTTTAAAAGGATTTTTTATCTCCATTTTGTCAATATTTTATATTCATTAAAATTTTTTATACACACTGGATAGCACTATTATTTTTCCATATTTGGTATCCCATTTTCTATCGACAAAACTTAATTTTCATTAAGTTTTAGAATAAAGTTATTGAAAATGAACATCTATTTCAGTTCAATTATTCGTATACACGAGTACACCGCTAATATCGGAAAAACAAAAAGAAATTGTAAGAAAAGGTGCCTTGAGGGTTATGAATGAGAATCATTACTAATTTTCTTTTTGGTCAGATGAATTTTAATAGAGAAATTATATTCTGATACCTCTTTTTTTATGCTTTTTTCATATTTTATTTTTTATTATAGATATAATATAAAAATATATATATGATCAATAAATAAGTAAAATAATACATATGAGAGAATATATGAAAGAAGTGTAGAAATAATATTGTTGATTTTAATTTGTAGGGAAAAGGTAGTGTGATAACTGTGATGAAAATAAAAAACACATACACTCACACACAACTTTTTTTTTATTTTTTGTTAATTTAAAAATTATGTCCACAAATCAATAAGACATGAACAAAATTGTATATTTCGTGGTTAATAACACTTACAGCACTCCTATATTTTATGAGTAAGTAAAACTAGGAGTCAATAATACATTCAGCAACAGCGTGTCGTGTTGTTTGGACTTGGATGGCTCGTTTCTTTTGAAACGGCACTTGGAGTTATGGGCGTCGATATAAGATACCCAAAATATGGGCCCTACTTCCAGCTGTATGATTAAATGCCCGCTCCAAACGACATAACTCACCGTCCGTCACATTTACAAAATCAATATCGGCTCATTTTACTATGGGAGGATGGGTGGGGTTTGTTTAATTGTTTTGTCGGTGAGTGAGAACGACAACATCATACTCATTAACATGGATCTCCGATGTAATCACAGCGTCGTTTTCATAAAACTAAAACTCTACTACTCCAGCATCAATCTCTATGGAAGCAAATCCAAAATTGAAAAGAAAGAAACGGACTTACAGAGTAAATCGATGACGAGGCGTCCATCGGACAAGCGACCGGTGGATCTGTGAAAGAAAGTGCGGCCATTGGGTGGATTGATGGGGAAACCGAGTCCGGATGCGAGTCCACCGGTATCCGAGTTGGAATCGCCGAACACGAATAGGATGGCTGGCTTATTACAGTGAGGCTGAGGCTGAGGCTGAGGCAGAGCTAGAAGGGGAAGAGAATAGATGAACAGTAGCAGCAAGGGGAGTGTAAGAGAGTGAGACGCCATAATGTGTTTGTGTTGTTGGGCCTTCATTTCCTTCCACTATTTATCTATAGGAAATAAATAAATAATACGAATATTATTTGCTCTCTATGCTCCTGCCTCCTTTACATAACATACCTCGTCTTGCCTTCAACAAAATGAACTCATCTCTTCCGCAGGTTGAAACTTGAATGGGTGGAATTTTAAATTGAAATTCTATTTAATAGGTTAAGGAAGATAATCCAGAAGATGGATAGAAAGGAATACGTTACACGTATATTGACTTATCAACATGGATATGTATCGCAATTAACCACTCCCAGTCGCTCTTCTCCCCTCCATAGCGAAATCCACAAGTTCGCAGTTTATGGTGCTCCTCTCCTCTCCTCCCCCTGGATTGCTCAATCACAAAAACAATTTTGGCAAGGGCAAACACGTAACAAGGTCTTGGTTTGACTTTGACCACAAGTAGGAGCTGTGTAAGAAATTTTCTTCTTTCAACATTTAACATTTAACAATTACTCTATTAATTTATTTTATTTGAAATTTAAAGTAATAATATAGAAATTAAAAAAATTATTAAATAATTTTAATTTTAACAAAAAAACAGTTATATTAAATTAAATTAAATTATTTTTATTAAAATTAATTTAATTTTTTGTTATTATTTTATTAAAAATAATAATAAATAAGAGTATAATTAAAAAATAATAATTAATATTTTATTGATAATATAAAATAATAAAAATTTTAAAATAAATTAAAAATTTTAAAATAATTATTATTTTAAAACATAACAAACATTTTAAATAAGATATGAGTAAATTACTTCATTTTAAGGAACAAGATATGAGTAAATTACTTCATTTCAAAATTTCAAATTTATACTTTAATTTATATTATAACTTTTTTTTAATTTTATAATTTATTTCACACCTTTTTTTAATTTTAAAATATCATTAATTTGTTTCATTTTAATTTTGAGTAAATTATCCATTCCTCCATGTAATTATACAATAATCCTCTATATTATAAAAATACACAAATATTTTTTAAAAATTAAAAAAATATTACAACTTAACTTAATTTTAATTAAATAATTTATACATTTAAAATATTGGTTAAGAACTTTTAAATTTGTTTATTACTACTTATATAAAAAAAATTTAATATTTTTTTATTTTACATCAATATTATTAAAAAATAAAAAAATAAAAAATTTAATATTCACAAGTGTCTAAAATTAAATTTAAAATTAGATTAAGAAAATATTTTTGTAACTTTTAAAAAAATTGGTATATATTATGATAATAAAGAAGATTATTTAATAATTTTTTATTTTACATCAATATTATTAAAAAATAAAAAAATAAAAAATTTAATATTCACAAGTGTCTAAAATTAAATTTAAAATTAGATTAAGAAAATATTTTTTTAACTTTTAAAAAAATTGGTATATATTATGATAATAAAGAAGATTATCCTATAATTAAATCATATTTTATATATGAAAAAAAATAATTTACTCTTTAATTTTTTATAAACATTAATTTAATCTTTTAATGATTTATATAAAATTGAGCTTAAGTAGGCCTGAAATATCCCGTGTTCAATTAGCAGGCTCTGCAGGACCACAAATTAAATCACAATCCTATAAAAGGGATTGAGTTTATTAAAAAGAAAATCTTTCGTTACTGTTGCAGCCTTGCAGGCTCCAGCCTCCGGCAGGTGTAACAGCCAACAGGTACACAGAGCCCCTTCATGACTTCCATCCTGGGCTACCACACCATATGTAGATCTCTCATTTCTCATGTATTGACAAATTTGATACCGCTAAGAAATTCATATGATCACATAATGATACTTATTTGGATAGGTAATAAAGAATAATATTATTTATACAAAATTTATGTATTTAAATTTTTAGGTAACTATCATAATAATTTATAAATAAAATTGATTGATATCGTAGGTTGAGTGAGTTAGACAGTAACCTAATTTTGAAAATTTGTCAGGTTCAATTCTGGGTCTGGGAGGGCACATCAATGTGAATGTGAATGTGATGTGATAGGAGTTTGAGGGGGTCTTAACTCTTAACGGACAAAATTTACTGCACTGCCATCTAATTGCTTTTTCCAAGACCAAGATAAATGTGTTTAGTTGTAGAGCTCCCGGAAGTTCTTGAGAGAGAGGTACAAGTAGAATCTTGGTTAGAGAAGAAACTAGAGGCTACACCCTACAGGCCGCATGCAATGTTGCTGAGGTGGAAGAAGGAGAGCGAAGGTGACATGGGTCCCATTTATTGTTGTGAAGCAAAATAGTTCACTTTACAACTCAACACTCTGCGCGGAAGCAATTAAGCTGACAATGCTCGTTAAGTCGTAACCGTTTACTCTCTCTTATTCATGCCGGTTTTCCTCACATATTTAGTTCGTCCTTTTCCTTATATTCCCCTCACTTGCCTTTTCTCATTCTATAAAACACTACTCTCTTTCGTATCCTCCATATATCTAACGCCCAGGCCTGAACAATGGCGACTGGGCTCATACCATTGCTGGCCATGGTTTTTGTGCAATCGGGGTATGCAGGCATGAATATCACCTCAAAGCTTGCGATCCAATCTGGCATGAACCCTCTTGTGCTTGCTGCTTATCGCCAAATCTTCGCCACTGCAGCCATTGCTCCCTTTGCTTATTGGTTGGAACGGTAATTAATTAAACACTTTTATATTATTCATTTCTTAACCATACATGCATGCAACAGATAACCACTGCTCTCCCTTCCTCTCTAGCTGTATCTTTATATGGATTCTGCTTAATTCCTAACAACTACTACTCTGCTTCTCTTGGATTTTTAATAGAACACATACAAAAGCAAACATTTTCTACATGTTTAGTTTCAGTAGACTCCGATCTCTCTCATTCTATATATATATATAGTCGTATACTTAACATTATTTCATCCTTGGTGGTGCTAGCTTGCTCAGAATCTGCAGGAAAAGAATGTGGTACTTGATGCTTTGTATATATAGTAAATATTAGGATGGAGAAGATCACAAAAATGAAAAAATACCCCCATCTACAGTTTGAAGGGACCGGAAAACTTAATGAAAGCTTAACAAAGATTTGTTTTTCCAGACATAAATTTGATAGAAGAGAGAGGGCAGGCATGCATGTGTGTCGCGTTGAGTGTGTAGGGTTGGCAAAAATATTACGTGCCTGCTTTCCACAGAAGTGTTGCTACACGTTTCATAAAGCCAGTCTCTATGAATCGAGTGATACACTCTGTTACTGTGACACAACTGCTTAAGTTTGTACTCATGCGTGGTTTGGATCTCACACCCTTTCTTTTTGTCTTCTCCCATAGTTTCCTAAAAATCCTGCGCTTCTTCCTCGCTTTTTGATTTATCAAGGTCAGCTGAAGGGTACACCAATGCTGTTTGCTGTGTTTTTTCCACAAAGTTATTTTCTATTTTTGTTTTCTTCTGCAGGAAAACGGTTCCCAGGTTGACAATGCCCATTATGTTCCAGCTATTGTTATCTTCCTTAACTGGGTACGTAAGCTTTTACTTTATACATTAATTTTATGCTCCCATTAAGTTTTTCCCCTCCCTGTAAAAACTACTATTGGAATGACTGGTTTGAGGTTGAACGCAGGGTTACAGGAAACCAGGTATTGTTCTTCGTGGGGCTAAAATATTCAACCGCTACAATTGCATGTGCAATGACGAATTTGCTCCCAGCTTTCACTTTTGTCCTTGCAGTCCTCTTCAGGTAGCCCAGCAGTAGTTTGCAAATATATATATATATATATTGCAGGCCTTGGAGTATTTCACAATTTATTTAATAATTTACCTGATGTTTTGGTAGACAAGAGTATTTGAGAATCAAGAGTTGGACTGGGCAAGCAAAGGTGTTAGGGACCGTGATGGGTGTGGGTGGAGCTCTACTATTATCATTTTACCATGGGAAAACCATTGGGTTAGGTGAATCAAGTATTCACTGGGGATATGCAGAGAAAATGGAAGGATCAATCTCCTCCGGCAAAACAAACTCATTTCTAGGGCCTTTTTTCTTAACTACTAGTGCTCTGGTTTGGGCAGTATGGTTCGTAATCCAAGTAAGCATATCATATCATATCATCTCCTACTGGTTAATTTCTCTATATATAATAATCAAACGATGATCCTATATCTCTGTTTGTTGATGTTAAAATATCAGGCAGACATGGGGAAGAAGTTTCCAGCTCCTTATACGAGCACTACTTACATGTGCTTGTTGGCAAGCATTCAGTGCGTGGTTATTGCCTTATGTTTTGAACACAGCATCTCAGCTTGGTCACTCGCCGATACTATCAGACTCGCTTCTTCACTTTATGCGGTAATGCTATATAACCTATGAAGTTAATGTTACAAACATACAGTGATACAGTGGTTATAAATAATATGGTAATGGGTGGAATCAATATTTCAGGGAATTCTTTGCACTGGGATAGCTTATTGCCTCATGTCCTGGACTATTGAGAGGAAAGGTCCTCTTTATGTCTCTGTATTCACCCCCTTGCAGCTTGTTATCACTGCTTTTGTCAGTTGGGCTTTGCTTCGGGAGAAGTTATATGTTGGAACGTATGAAATCTTACACACTTAAGTTACTAAGCCTTTAATATCATTTCTGTAATTTGGTTATGGTTTGGTTTTGATCCCATAATTTCATTTGGTTTAGTGCCATAGGGTCTTTGCTCATAGTCTTCGGGCTCTATTCTGTTTTATGGGGAAAAAACAAAGTGACGAATAAGAAAGATGGTATTCAAAATATAGAAGCAACGATGGAGAAGGAGCAGGAGAAGGAGAAGGAAGGGAAGAATGACTTGGAATTACAGTACGTGGCTAGTTAGAGGCAGGTGCAGATAAAAAATGCAGGACCGATGCTACCAATTACCAAATCAAATAGGGCTCAACATCTTTCACTTGTCCCCGTTCCCTCTCTTGGCGTTCTCTCTGCTCAGTTTAATCTTATGTCGCATTTCAAACTTATCTCCAAACTGTAATGTCCAGTTTCAGTTTAAATTGTTCTCTCAAATACATTCATTTCTTAGCACCCTTTCACTTCCGCCTCAATCTTACCCTTTTTTTTTTTTAATACGAGATAGGAAAAGGAAGCACTCCCTCCCTTATGCTCACACAAGAGTTTTATAATTTTTTTAATGTTTTTTAAGTTTTTTTTATTTTTTAAAAATAATTAAATATTTTTTATATCATGAATTTATTTTAAAATCTTTTAAGAATTTTTTAAGTTACAAATGAATAGTAAAAAAAAAATTATGAATGAATAGTAAAATAAATATAAAAAAATTTAAAAAAAATTCAAAAAAAATTTAAAAACATTTTAAAAAAATACCTAAGATAAAAAATACTTAATTATTTTTAAAAAATAAAAAAAATCTAAAAAAATTAAAAAACTACAAAAAGAAAAAAAAATGGGGGACGGTAGCTTAGTCTCCCATATGAAAATAGGAGGGACTAAGCTACCGTCCCCCATTTTTTTTTATTTTTTTTATTTTTTATGTTTATTTTTACATTTTTTTCTTTTTAAAATTAATTAAATATTTTTTATCTCATACATTTTTTTCAAAATTTTTTATAACATTTTAAAATTTTTTCTTGAATTTTTTTACATTCTTTTTACTATTCACCCATAATTTTTTTTTACTATTCATTTGTAACTAAAAAAATTATACAAAAAATACCAAAACATCTTAAAAAACTTTAAAAAAAAATCATGATATAAAAAATATTTAATTAATTTAAAAAAATTAAAAAAAAATTAGAAAACTCCCCGCCCAGGAGGGCGGTAGGAGAGTAACACCCATGAAAATATATTATTTCTACAGAAAATCATGAGAAGTATAGGAAAATACTGTGCATTTGGTTTTAGAAATATTTTTACTTTTCTAAAAAAATATTTTTGGTTTTTTCAAATGTATTTATTATTAATTTTATTTTCATTTTCATTTCTCAATTAGTTTTTATTAATGTAATTTAAGTATAATAATTTTTTTTGTGATTTTGTGCTCCTATCATATTTTTTTAATTGTAAGTGTGATAATTAATATAATTATAATAAATTCTATCTCTATTATTGAATATGATTATTTGAACAAAATTTTTTACAATGTTATATTTAAAAATGCAAAAATTTTAATATTTATGAAAATGTGAAATTCATTTAATACAAAATAAAAGTAGCACAAATCAAATAAATATATTTTTACTTTTTATTTTCATTAAAAATAAAATAAGAAACGATAAAAGTAAACACCTTAACCTCACAAAAAGTAATTATTACGAGTTGAATATATGCACCGTGATTCTTTAAAGAAAATGAAAACCCGTCATGGATGATAAGGCCAAGAAAAAGAAACAATTAAATTAAGAACATGATTTTTCTATCCTGTCTAGTCATTATATAGCCTTCTTCTGTTTGAATTAAGTTTTGTTATTATTTAATGTTATGTTATTTTAAGATAAATTTATTATTTTTACAATAACTTAATTATCTAAAAATAATTTAAACAACTAAAAATAGACGAGTCTTTATGTTGGAGGGCCTCAACCCAATATGGGAGGGTCGGTGAGAGTATGGGCCATAGAAAACGCCGTTTAACTTAAAATTAGAAAAATCCGTTGATACGGGAAAGTGCCTACCTCAGGCTCAGATCAGACAGTTGACGATCTGCTAACCACGTCATTCAAATTCTTTTCACAAACACTAGCACCGTCAAATAACCGTTTGTCTTCCGTCTCATGGCCACTATAAAAAGTGAGGAGCTTCTTCTTGCCTGGGCAAAAGCTCTTATTGGATCTGTACTCAAATCAGTGATCGGTGATCTCCATGTAAGTTCTTTCTTTAATGTTTCAGAATGGTGATTCTTAGACGAGTTCCTTTACTATTTCTTTAGATCTGAATCACTTTTAGTCGAAATGATCGAAATCTGAGTTCATTTGTTTGGGATAGCTAATGAATTGCTGAGTTGATAATAACCAAATTTCATTTGGATTTCTGGCGAGAATCCATTTTATACATATTCCTTTCAGTGTAAACCATCTTCATTGTCCAAGTGTAAACCGAGATTTATCGAGGAGAACAAATCTGAAGAGTGGTTGTGATTTTTAATCGATAATTTCATGTGAACAGATCTGAAAATTTTGACGAGCTACATTCGGATTTTGTGTTTTAAGGTAATTTGTGAAATAACATTGCGGTGCGGGTTCTTTTTTCTTTTTCCAAATGCGACATCTCTCTCACCTTTTCACTTACTAATGTTTTAGTCTGGGATGAAGATACTTTGTCTGAATTCTATATATGAGATTGTCCTCGTTGCATGTGCTTGTGCAAAACTCTGCAGCTGGATGAAGAACTTTCTTGTTTCTTCTCCTTTTGTGATGAGAATGTTTGTGAGATATCTTGTTTCTTAAAATATGAGATTTATAAATGAAAGGAATCTGCAACTTTATGACTTAATTGATCTGTGACTCTTATCACCATAAATATGGATCCAGCTGAAATAAGAGATGGGGCTGTCTTTCACCAAACTTTTTAGCCGGCTCTTTGCCAAGAAAGAGATGCGTATTCTCATGGTAGGTCTCGATGCTGCTGGTAAGACCACCATCTTATACAAGCTAAAGCTGGGAGAGATCGTGACAACCATTCCTACGATTGGTATGCTCCTGTACAATTCATCTTTTGGATGCTTTTATTTGCTTATGTTCCAACATTTTTCGTTCTCTTAAATTTTAGAATTAAGTGCTTTATCTTGCAATTGATACTTATATTTGCTACTGCTGTACAGGATTTAACGTAGAGACTGTGGAATATAAAAATATTAGTTTCACCGTTTGGGATGTGGGTGGCCAAGACAAGGTTTGTGGCTTGTATAATATTAGTTCGTAATTTTTTCTGTAAGATCGATCCCTTACAACTTTGGGAAGAGTCTGAAATTTAATAATACCATGAGGTTATGGTTTTATTTTCTATACTTTTTTTATTTCACCAATAGAGTTCTTTGAAAACGAAACAAGAGGAGTGAGCATATGTGGTATTCATTTATTTATTTATTTCAAGTTCTCCTTTTATAGATTTTAATACATGTCATCTGTATTTGGTTTGTTTAGTAATGGAGCCATCTAGTTTTTCATGTTTTTCCTTAAGCATTATGACGGAAGGCTATTTCTGTTGTGGCTTACATTTTAGACATCAAACAAAGAATTCCTATAAATATATATAGTGTTGGAGGTTTGCTTTTTGAGATTTACATGTTTATGCTGTTCTTGGAGTTTCAGGTGCTTATAGACAGTCCTGTGCTGAGTAGTCTTTCCATCAGTGCATGTGTTTTTGATGTATTTGTGTGCATGCCTTTATATCTTGATCTGTCTTCTTGCCTTAAAAGGATTTATCAAATGCCTATTCTGATTTAGATGGACACCACTTTTGAAATTTTTAAGTAGCTAAATTATTCTGTTACTTGTTTACTGAGCAATTTTTTTTAGATGTTTAGTATTCGGTGGCTTTTACACTGTTATCAAAATGAATAGGTCTATTAGGTTAACTTCTGATCTTGTTCTTCCAGCCATGTTGGTTCTAACATGCTAAATAGATTATGAATATTCCCCATGAATTGCCTCTTATATGGTGCAACTACAGATACGTCCTTTGTGGAGACACTACTTCCAAAACACACAGGGGCTTATCTTTGTTGTTGATAGCAATGATCGTGACCGTGTTGTTGAGGCTAGAGATGAACTCCACCGGATGTTGAACGAGGTAAATAAATACTAGATTCTCACAGCTGTGTTTTGGCATGTTCATGGGTCAATTATGTCTACAGCATCATTGGATTGAAACGAAAAGAGACAAAAGGAAATTTCAAATCATGAAAGCAATCTGTATTTTGAAATTGGTTAAGAATGAAGCATGGATAGCTGTAAATTTAATACAACAATGTTATTCATACACCACAATATCTAAACCATCACTACATTTTTAATTGTAGCAATTAATTTAATGTAAAAAAATAATGATGATAGATGATAAATAATAAAAAAATAATATATGTGAGAAGAGGTGTAAAGGTGTTATAAGAATTAGGGAGTACAAATAACATTTTTCAATTTAATAAAATGACATTGGATTTTAGTTTGATATTTTTACACTATCAAGTGCAAAATCGCCTGATAATGTTTACAAGAATTGTTGTTGATCAACTTCTGTTTGTGAAATAATGTATATTGTTAATAGGATGAGTTGAGAGAGGCAGTACTCCTTGTATTTGCCAACAAGCAAGATCTTCCAAATGCTATGAATGCTGCGGAAATCACGGACAAGCTTGGTCTTCATTCTCTCCGTCAACGCCACTGGTATTCTGATGCATTTCTGTTATTGCGGCCTGCCTTCATATTGCATGTGGATTCGGATAATTGGATTTTGGTTTTGGGTTTCTATCGCAGGTATATCCAGAGCACATGTGCCACTTCTGGGGAAGGACTCTATGAGGGACTGGACTGGCTCTCCAACAATATAGCCAACAAGGTAGGCTTTAATTCTATATCTCCCTTGGATGCTTTGTCTAGTACAATTATCTGGTTAATTTTGTCTACTACGTGTGTATCAGGCTTAGAAGGCATTCATGTCTGAGGGATGCTGCAATCTTCGCTTCAGAGTGGACTTTGGGCTTGTATCATGACGTTGATAGGCTCTTCTGCATTTTTTTTTTTGGTTTAGATAATTGGTAGCAATCTGTGTTTGTTACTGTAGATTCTGAATAAATTAGTGGACTATATGTTATACGCCTCACTATAGTTATCTTAGAATTGAACACTAGTGGTATTGTCAATCAAATTTTTTTAATTTGTTAGTTATTGAGAAATGATATTTTTACATTATTATTGATTTAATACTAAATAAATTATGGAAGTTATTTTTTAATATGTAATAAAAAATATAAATCTGATGTAAATTTGTTAGTACGCAAATTACAAAACTTATTCTAGAGGATGTATTAACAGATTTTACATTTTTTTTCATAAACAGATATTACATTTTTTTAATTTGTTAGCTATTGAGAAATGATATTATATTTAATTAATTTAATATAAAATAATAAATTATGGAAGTTAATTTTTAAATAAATATTATGCGATAAAAAAAAATATGAATAGCCTTTCAATACAAGTGATTTGCAAGCACTTTATCTTTAAAATCTAATAAAACGAGTCTTAAATCTTTTTTTTTTCTTTACACTTCGGTTTTTCTATCATCTAACCTTAAAACTATTTTATAATTTAAACCTTTTTTCGTAGCAGAAGTATTTACCGGTTCGCCGGTACGATTACGAGGTTCATTCGAATATGAAATCCAATCCTAGAAATACAGCATCCTATGTTTGAAGCAAAATGTTTTCTAATTAGACCACGAATTGTTGGTTATTTGTCAGCACGGGTTTAGCTTACGATGTATTTGGTGAATTGGTCCTAGTTACTCTTCGGGACGGAGTGGAAGAAGGAAAGCCCATAGAGGCCACTATTGAAGAATTTACACCTCCAGGATGGCCCGGCTGCGCCAAGGAAAAGAATAGAAGAATTCTTTCTTTTTTTTTTTTCGTTCCTATTCTTCTTTTTTCTTTTCGCTCCCTCCATCCCAATGTTGTCCAAGCTTTGTACAAATCTTCTGTAAACTCTTCTACCAACTACCAGGAGTCCATTTTCAGGAGACATACGCTGCTAATTAATAGGTGTACTTCTACGAGTTCCCAAGAATTTGGGTTAGAGAAATGGTATTCTATACCATCTTTCTCACACATTTAATATAAAATATGAATGATGTAAGCAATTTTTTTGTAATAAAATATTGTATATAAGAGGTGCTGTAAACATGATATGAATTTAATGGTGCTAGAATAACACAACTCTTTGGGTTAAAACATACAAAAAATGATACCCCTTCGTGGAAATGTTGGGTCTATTACGGACGTAAGCGGCAACAGAAATTGGGCCATTGCAATTCACAATTGTTTGGGAAAAAAATGTATATTTGGGCCCCTAATTTGCAACTGTGAAGTAATGAAAATTTAAAGGATACACGATGAGGGCAAGGGTGACAGCGTTGGAGGGATTTGAATCTAGGTCTTTTCAGTCTGAATTTTTTTTTAACTTTTTTGAGAATTAATGGATATATAACATGAGATGAAAAAACAAAAATGCTAGGGGAGGAATGTGATTCTGCGGCTTGGATCCAAATGCGCGTTAGAGGTGACAGAGGAGAGGGAGATGGAGGAGAAAGAGATGATTGAGAAGTAGTTTTTTTTTTGGTGATAAATAGCGTGTCACAGTATATTATAGAGTAAAAGTTTGAACTCTTAAAGTCATTCAGCATTCATTCAGTTTTACATTATTTTTTATTGAAATAAATAATTTTAATAATGAGAAATAACACGTGCATTAGTAACCAGGCACTATCCTAATAAATTATAATACACTCCTCGTCTATTAAGGTGATTGAAACTCACTTATCTCTGAAAATTGCAATGATAATTATAATTGGTTAGCTCATAATGTTCCCCAATGAGGTATAAATGATTCCAGATTACATAATTTCCCGCAAGTGTCTCTAATGGAATCGAAAATAGGCCGCATGCTATGTATTTTTAGTGTATATATATATATATATTAAGAAATTAAGCTCAACCTATTTATGATTAGTTTAAGGCTACAATATACTTTTTTTATTTTGTATTATTTGGTTATTTTAATTTTTTGTAATATTTTAAAAAAAATTTTAAAAATTTTCTACTTTTCTTTTAAATAGTATTTTTAGAACAATAACATTTAACATTTTCTACTCTTCAAAAGAAAAGCAAAAGATTTTTAAAAAATCCAAAAAGTTTTCAAAAAATTACAAAAAAAAAAAACTAAATAATACAAAAAAAAAAAGAATAGTGAGAGATAAAAACAAAAATGTGCCATATAAGAGCTGTATAGAAAAGATGCTATAACATAGCAGACACATAATCTGAATAATAGATGTTAATGCTATTTTATTGTAAATAGTTAAAATTTTATAAGGCATACCGGATCATAGGATCTCCTGCGCATGGGGTGGCTGTGTTTGTTCGTACTTCGTGGCAAGACTCGCAGGAGTTTGTTGCCATCTCCATCTCAACACTGAAGGGTGTCGGTGACTTCCAAGTAAGTGTAGCATAAATTTTCAATGGCAAATACAGTAGCTGAGTTTTTGTCTGTATAATCTATAATCCTTTCTTTATGACTTAAGGGATAGCAATATATATGGCAGAAAGCATTGGCAACATAATCGGTTGAAAAGTTGATAAACTTTATACAGTTAAAAGACTCCATTTATTTACTGCCTCAGTACTCTGTTTGAGCTTAGGAGAAAGTTCTCCTCACCAGCAATGGTGGAATGTAATCGTCCTGCCGCCCAGCCATTATTCACTACTCGCACGGCAGCACGAGCTGGATCCCCTGCCACACGGCTTCCCTCAACTTGCTTCTCAAATTCCGTAAGACCAATTGCATTCCTCTCTTTCCTTCTCTTTCTCTCTTCATCTCGTTCTTTCCTCAGCCAACTTTCAACTGTTCTCTGCACATTTAACTTCAATTAGGCACTATTGTTTTTAATTATATTTCTTTCTTATTTCTGACTGGTTGGTTTAAAATCCATGCTCTTCACTTCACACCCGTTAGGCTATATTTAAGTTCATCCGCTTATCAAGGATCATGTTAGTAATGGGTAAGAATATACAGTGACATGCACAAAATAACAGAACAAAGAAATTTGAGTCAAAATCAGGAAAAGAACTAACCATCAGTGACAATTTACTAATGTCTTTGACTTTATCCATAGGCATGGCTAGTTGCAGCTTTCCATGGGCCACATAAACCTTTTAAAGAACACAATGAACATGACTAAGGATTATAATAAAACAATGGACATAAAACGATTCAGAAATGGAACTTAGACATACTATGTGCGTAGGCCAATTCTCAAGACCGTCAAATATATGTGTTGCATAGATAATTGTGGCACCCCTCTCTTCACATTCCTTTCTTAGAAACTTCAGAAGGTCAGCCCTTGCCAGAACATCAAGGTCAACTGTTATCTCATCAAGAAGAAGAACCTAGAAAAAAAAAACTAAACAAAGATCAACCTTACATATATGTGCAATGGAGCCACAAATATAAAACTATCCTAAATTTAGCAAGCATGTTTAAAAAAGAAGAGGCTACAATATATAGCTAATCACACCTTGAATGGCTTGAGGAGACCCATACAAATTTGCACTCTTCTTCTTTGACCATCAGATACCTTATGCATCCTCCAGGAAAGATTGATATCCAATACCTGCAGAGTTGAAAAGCAACAGAGAAAATTAGGCAACAGTTTTCCAGAGAGAAGAATATATTTGTATTTTGGAAAAACTTCCCAGAAATTTACAATTGGCAGATGCCACAGATCATTTTGTGCACCAGTAAGCCCTATTTTTATGTGTTAAATTGTTACAGAGCACCATTTTCTTAAGAAAGATCATCATTCATGACAAACAATCAACTCTGTACTTACGAACAACATCCTGTGGCTTTAAAACAACTCAGAAAATGGAAAAACACATCTTGATTGTAACAACAAACCAAAAAAAACAAAAGAGGAGCACAGTATTAATAATGAGGCAAACTTAAAGTTGGTCAAGAATGGTGCTTGTATGGCTCGTTCCCCTTCTACTGGGAAAGATTACCAGGACAAATTATTGATAAAAGTAAAATAATTTTTCTGTCTTAAGAACTGAATAAAAGTTGAATAACTTTTTTTATTGCACATAACAGATATTTATTCAAGAAACAACTAGCCACTGCAATAGCCTCTATTGCCTTCTACAAGCCACCTTTATACATGGAAAGAGGAAACAAATGATCAAACAATTATAGTCAATTCTATAAGATAATGGAAAAGTAATGCTACATATAGTTATTATGGGGCTGCATGGTTTTTCTTGAAATATCTTCTAAGGTATGTGTGTGCACAGATAAAACAATCAAGTGTTAAGCTAAAGTTACTTCTGCGAAGATAGTAAGATAATAAGATTCATCCTACCTTGATTAGCTCTGCTCTTCTTCCAGGATCAATCCCACCTACCCCAAATATCAGTTTTTCCGCAGAAACATCCATTTGTATTGGAACATCAAACCCTGCAAAAGCAACATCTCGCCTCCACTGACCCAAAATAAAGAAGAAAAGAATGAACAATGGAATCATATACTGTAAGTAATTGAGGAGATATAAACTAAAAATAAATAGTTGCATTATATAATTGCTGATCATCTAAGTAACCTCTCCCATTCTCCCTCTCTCTTTATGTCATTATGTTTATAGACTTAGCAAGAGGACGACTCATATAAACTGTTGCTGTATCTCAACCATAAACATAATATTCATATATAAATCAAATGTGGGGTTCTCGTAGGACATGGTTCATTTGTTGGATATTAAGCACTAATTACATTTAATCTATATGCCAAAATACAGATGAATTGGACATTATGAATTATTGGATGAAATGGTTGATAGTTTTAAATGGTTGGAAAACTGCATTAATCCTATATATTGTAAGCAGAATACACAGCAGTTTCCGCACTAACATATGTTCTATGAATACGATCTAAACAATTTTAAACTTAGCTTCCAAAGATGGATTGTGCAAGGCTCGAGTCCAAAAAAATAGTCAAAGAAGTAAAATTGGTTTATTTCTACAGTTGTTGATTGACCCTGATCCTTGTATGTAAATCATCATAATGGGATTCCAAAGCTCCTTTTTGGAGTTGAAAGGAGATAGACAAAGATGTAATTGCACCAACCTCTCCACCAAGATAACTCAGATCACCAGAAGATGCTAAAGTGGTGTCATGAAAAGCTGATCTTCCTAGTACACGAACCATGTCTGGTTCTACCATGTGCTTCCCTCCTAAGATCTTCAGGATGGTGGTCTTGCCTATCAAACAGAAACTATCATTAGCAAACAAGTTAGACTTAACTTTGAAAATGAAAATGCAAGTATTAGTCTACAAAGGAAGAGCCTGAAGAGAACAGAACAACAGAATTTTAGAGACGATGGGAAAAGACCGATCAGGATTATAATGGTTTACTCATTAACAAGCTTTAGCTGCTAAGAAAATACAATGAAAGGGAAATAAGAGTCTCCCAAGTTAACTTCCAGTGTTCCATTTTCCCAACAGACGAATTTAATGCAGAATGAGTTTCCCCTTAAATTCAATGTAAATCATACTTGGAACAAACAGGTTAATTAGTTATGAGTTTCAACTATAGCAATAAGGGGGAAAATCAGAATGGAACTTGTAAAATTTCTGGTTTGCTTTTCTTTCTATCAACTCGCATTTTATCGCTATTCAATCAGAAAATAAAACCCAATTCCCCAGCTAAATAGATCGAGCTACGAATTATGCTGCCTCTCATAGAAGAGAAAACGAAGAATGAAAAATTTGTTGCTTTTCGAAGGAAGGCATAAGTAAGTTGAACGGACCAGCGCCATTAGATCCGACGAGAAGGCAGCGATCGCCGGAATTGTGGGTGAGAGAGAAATCTTGGATGAGAGGAGTGGAACCGGGCGGAGGATGGCCGTCAATACCAGGGTATGTGAATCTTAGGGCATTGATCTCAATCGTTGGCTCTGAATTGCTATCAGCACCCATTTCTTTAATTTTTCTCTATCAAACAACAAAGAGAGGCTTTCTTCGTTCAGAGGCACAAACAGAGAATAAGAAGTTTAAGAACCCAGTCAGGGGAAGCGTGGCGCTACCTCAGTCAGAGACTTGAGCGATAACCACCTACAAAAACCGGTTCGTTTCTGAGTGGCCGAAATAGAAAACCGGAGAACTATGGGCAAAATAGAGAACCGTTTCTGAGTAGCCCAAATAAAGAACGGCGAACAAAATGGCCGAACCGCCCGTGGTCCAGAAAACTTAAAAAGCCAAAATGGCCCATGCAGGTCTCGAACCTGCGACCTTCGCGTTATTAGCACGACGCTCTAACCAACTGAGCTAATAGGCCATTGATAATGTGCTAACTGATTTCGTATTTCAAGTTATAATAATTCAGTTCTTATTGTAATCATGAAAATTAAATTGATTAAGAAAATAAATCAATGAATTTTCATAACCTATTCCCTCCCAATAAATATTGAATTCTTTGTCTGTCTTCTTGTCTAATTCATCTTTTTTATCACTCTAGGCTTCTCTTGCCTCTATTGTTATTGTTACTAAAAATTCATCTTAATAAATATCTTCGTCAGGTGGAACAAGATCTTATTCAACACTACAATCCTATAGAGAAGTCACTGGAAACGAGAAGTGCATGCAAAGAAAATACACCAAAACCCTATCAGCAAAATTCCAAGTATACAATTTGGTTGATCGGACTTTTGTTTTGTTCCTGTTTCTCACTTTCACATTTCCAATAAATCTACTCATTTTAATTTTTAAATATTAAAATATAAAATATATTAAAATCTTTTAATATCATGAACATCTCAAAAAAAAAAAAAGTTTTACGGACATCGTTTTCTAGGAGTAGAAATGTAGGATATATTTTGTTTTCTAGAAATTAATATTTGAAGTAAGGAAGTAAGAAGTATAATTAAATTAATGTGAAAGTTCTCCATTGCGCATAGCAAAATAGCCCCCCATTTTGCTTAAAATAAATAAATATGTTAGTGAGATTATGAGCTAGTTTTGTATAAACATTATCTCATTTGAACCATTAATATTATCTATCAATTGAATCACACTATTCAATTTGGTGGCTCTCAAAACACAAACATGAACACAAATGAATGGGCCGTCACTGCCGTCCCTTCTCCACACACTGGGCACAAACTAAAGCCATGGCAATAAGAATTCTCATTTGCTTGTTTCGGCTAATGAGGTGGTTAAAGGGATGGGGTGGTGCAAGGAAGTTAACGTTGCAGCTTGCTTGTGCCCTGGGCGTGACTCTTTCCTCCCTCAGCATAGCACCATAATCTCTCTGGAAGAACAATATAGCAGCCTTCTGAAACGATTCCATCACTGCCCGATAACTCTCTTTACAATCATCAATTATTCTTATCATCCCCATATCGTCCTTTGCTCTGGAAAAAAGCACGTAAACAATATAATGATGAGTGTAGGTTGCACTGGTGAGAGCTAGCTCCACTGTCATTTGAGTCAACCCAAGCATGTTGGTTGACGGAGTTTTAAGGTTTAGGTTGAACGTTTGGTTGCAGAATCCATAGTCCTCTGTTTGACGACAAACTCTGTCAATCAACTCTTGGGTTGTCGGCTCGCTTAATGCTGAATGGATGAAGAGCAAGACGACCAATAATGGGATAACTTGGTAGCAAATTTGATGTAAGGTCATCTTTAGTTTCTGCTTCACCGGGTGGCTTGGATTGGAGATCCTTTAAGTTATATTACTTATCTTGCTATGGGGGTGGGGCAATTTACCTTGTTAAAGCATTTTGCTCTACTTATTTGGCTAGAAGGGGGTAAATAAGAAGAGATCTGCCTAAAATATTTTTGCATATATTTCAGTTAATTTACCTTATAAACACAATTAAATAGGCCAGATTTGTTAACACATTAAAAGAGTACTTCACATATTTGCACCATATTAATTAATAATTGTATTTTTTAAAAATTTGTTTATTTATTCCATTTTTGAATCATGAGATATTATTGTGTTACTCAACCATGTTAAATTTTAAATTAATTGGCACCAACAAGTTAAAATCAAGTGTACGCTCTTATGAATCAATAATAATGGAGCATAAATTAACTTCTTATATTAATATAAACTTTATTACATCTGGTCTCGTCTGAACCAAAATTTGGAGGTTCCTAATTGCTTATAACAAGTTAAAGACGCCTATGATCGACTAGTAGCAAGATATTGGATGATGCAGTCAGAAATGTCAATTTTCAACCGCATAGATTGGTTAATTCGGTAAATGGCCAGACAGTCCAAGGGGATCCCACTGGCACATTGGGTAGCTAGCATTTGCAAGTGTGTGAACTGGGTGATGGTGTCTTTGTATTTCTTCTGCTTTGACAATTGGAGAGCCCCTTTGATCACGCCCACCATTTCTCCGTAAAGTCCTTGGCATTTGTTAAAATCTTTTTTCAGCATGGGATTGGTGGAGTTGTTGTGCAAATCAGAGTATGCCTTGTGGTTATAATCAGCTTGTTTCATGGTCAGGTCGATGGCTATGAGGGAGAGAGTGGGTAGGTCAGCAGAAGTCGTACGGGGATCACTGTGGAGGATTTTCAAGCAGGCTTCCTTGTCTTGGGTTTGGGAGCAAATAGTGGCCAGAGTAGCATTATCAACTGCAGATGAGAGAGAGATAGAAGAAGCTACCAGCAGAATAGCTGCAGAGAAACACAATGCAAGTGAAGAGTCCATTTTGGGTTGTTTTCACTTCGAACGTAGGGTCTTGTGGGTGAGGATTGAGGAATATATAAAGAGAAGTAAAGGAGAGAATTGTACTGGATAGACAATAGGAGGGTCTGCAGAAACGGTACGGCCCAATCCTCAGATGTAGTTCATTAATGAAGATCAACCTTTTATAGTTTTGAGATCCTGTATTGGATTTGGTTTCCTAAAACTAATAGTTATACAGTATATGTAGTTTCTATTGGTGCCCATGGATTGTACTGCTAACTGAGAGGCGAACTGGGAGTACTAATGTTATTAGTGAAAGTTCCGGAAAAGGTGAGACTTCATATAGATGACTTTGTGTGTTTTTTTTTTAAAGTAAATGTTTTAAATAGAAGTAATTTTTTTATAAAAATACATGTACATGACATTTGGATGTAGTTAAGAAGAAGTGATTTTATTAAAGAAAAATTAGATGTGTTGTTTTTGGATACAAAAATATAAAAATACTTTTGTGTAGGTGTCACAACGTGTCGGCAGGTGAAATAGTCATCGCTTTATGACTTTGGGCGCATAAGGGAAAACGCAGAGAAAATGAGAGTCGCCATCAATTAATTAGAAGGATAATTGGAATCTTTTAAAAAAAAAAACTGGCCCTTGGAACTAGAGGAAGGGTTCGAGAGTCTAATTACGCGTAGGGAAGGTGTTAGACACCCTACAATGTCCATCCCTAAGGACAATTACCCTAAATTGTTTGTGCTTTGATGTATTTTAAGTTATTTAAATTACCCTCCTTTTTATTAATAAAATGATAATGGACAACGATGTAAAAAATAAATAACTAGACTTGCCTTACCAAGTAAGTGCTTACGTACCCCAAAAGGGATCAAGGTCAACGTAGTTCAAAATAATTTGGATATTTGATTAAGTGAGATGTGTGATCTCAGACTGGATAATGTTAGGACATTAAGAGAATATAAAATTTCACTTAAAGCCAAAAAAGGAATTAAGAATGGAACATTGGGAAGGGTATACCTCCGCTAAATGCCCGGGGAAATTGAGACTTTGGGAGAATAAGATTCCATTGAAAGCCTAAGAAAATGAATAGTCGGGACTTCGGGGAAGATGAACTTCCACTGAAAGCTTATGAAATACAGAATTTCAAAGAAGATAAACTTCTACTAAAAGTCCTTTAAATATTTAAAATTGAAATGAGAACGATGATTTTTATTATTTTTAATAAAATTTTAGTTTTCTTAAATGGAAATTCTTGACAGCATAGGGATAAAAGTGAATTTACAAAAGGTATTGGGTCCAAAATGTAACTTATGTAAATTGTGGGGCCAAAAATATAATTTATACAAATGAAGGGGCCAAAATATAATTTATGCAAATAGTAGGGTCAAAATATGTTTTGTACAAATGGTAGGGCCAAAATATAATTTATGCAAATGGGGGGGCCAAAGTATAATTTACGAAGAGACTAAAAAAATGAATCTTTACTCAAAATATTTAATGGGGATTCTTTTTGAAAAATCATCTTGATCAATCTTTTAAAATTTACTCGTCTCTTTACTTCAATTAGTTTGGAATGAGCCCTTGAACTTTATCCTTTTAAAATCAATTTAAACGAGCCTTTGGAATCCAATAAAAAAACAGATTAGATGGGCCTTTGAAACCCTTCTGAGAAAATTTAAATAGACTTCTTAACAAAGTTAAATAAGGCACCCCTGTCTTGTGTTGTAACATACCCCGGTTAGGCCATGGAGCTTCCACTTAATCAAGTCCTAATCACTCCAAAGAGAAGAACTTTAACAATGTAAACAATGTAGACATCTCATGCATGGGAACTCGTCGCTTATTTTGGCATATAGCCTGAATTTTCAATTCATACACCCTAGGACATATATGTTTTAGCTAAAAATCAGAATTTCAATGACAAAGACAAGACAAAACCTGTGGAGCATATAAAAACAAGATACCATTGATCTATAAACTATTGCTTTGGAACCATGTCATGCAACTGCCTCAATAGGGTAGTAAATTAAAGCTTTGAGATTTAACGGTTTGTATTTTACAAAAAACTCACTAAGTTCCTAGATAAGGACCCTGTCCCAACAATCCACAGATCCCATTTTGATTTAGAACCTGTTGCCACATTGTCAGCAGGACTGCACCATTTCTGGTAGCTGAACAACATTAGGCACTCACATGAGTATTCCTGGATTCCCTTCTCAAACCCCAAACAACACGAAGAGAGGGATCCAATTTAAACCCAATATTTATCAATTTGAAACACTGTAATTAATTAACTATGTATTTCAAATACTTCCCCCCGTGTCAATGATAGATACCACTTAAACCAATTCCTGTTCTAAACGAAACCAAGTCATGTACCCGAGAGAAAACCCCCCCGAGTAACGGACTAATAACCATTCAGGAATCAAAACCAACTGATGCTAATCCATATACCAGAACCACATTCAACCCACGTCTTAAAATATCATCTAAAATATAATCATTTTGATTTTGGAGATAATGATCACCTTAAATCTACAATCAACAGGGGTTTGAACAGCAGAACATAAGATGAAGATCCTAAACCAGATTAGAGCATTTAGGTGCAATTCAGAATCATCCCCGTAAACATACTTTATGAATTCAGAGCAAAGAGGCGAAATTCAAATGAAATCCAACCAAAACGAAGCTAACCCACCCTTAAATAGCAATTACACATAGCTATAATCAATTTGGGAAATTAAGAAACCATCGCAGGCAAAAAAAAACCTAAAATCTGAGCTTGCATAACACTAGACTTCTTCCTCTGGTTGCTCTCCGAGACTTCTCCTCTACAGCTTTTCGTTGGCTTCTGGTGCCAAGCCTCTTTTCGCTATTTCAACCTTTTTCTCTCTCATTTTTTTTTTCTTCTTCTTTTTTCAATTTCCCTTAGCGTCTTTTTTGAGATGGAGGTGAAGTGGCCCCCCTAAATGGCAGCGTGCGGTGCGCTGATGGTCGCGCATGGAGGTTATTAGCTGCGGGCAGTGCAGGACAGCAGAAGGGCAAGACGCCTTATTACAGAGACGTGGGGGAGATAGATGGAGGCCAGAGTAACAGCATAGGGCGCAGCGCAGAGCAGCGTAGATGAGAGACCAAAAATGAGCGAGGGTCATCACGGGTACCAGAATTAGAGGGACCGAGATGAGCAGATAAGAGGTTGCAGAGATGTGGTGCCAGAAATAGGGGGAAAGGGGTGTGGCGTGCAGGAACAGAGGTGATTTCCGCTTGCAGAGATACGGGACGTCAGGGAAAAGAAAGGGGGGACCAGCATTGCTGAGAAGAGAAAGGGAAAGGGAAAGGGAAAGTGCAAAGGGGCGAGAAAGGGTGCGGGTTCAGAGGGTGAAGGGGCATGGGTTCAGAGAGTGAGCAGAGGCGTGGGGAAGAGGGGACCAGAGAGAGACGAGGATTGTGGGAAAAGGGGAAATAGCCGGGGATCTGGGTTTCAGAGGGGAATTGGATTTAAGATCCGGTTATTGGGTTATTTATTAAGCCAGGTAGAAAGCTTTGGGCTGTCTGGTGGTGCATTGGGCTGGTAGAAGAAGATGGACCTGGACTGGCATTTTTTGTTCAGTGAGCTGCCAAAAATGGTATTTGGGCCATTTATAATTTTCTTATTTTTTTATTTTGTTGTTTTTAATTTAATTAATTTTTCTGATTTTTCTTATCTTTTTTTTCATTTTTTTATCATAGTTTTTATTGTTAATATATATTTTTATTATTTTCATTATTTTTTATTTTTTATTTTATTTTTATTTTGGCCTGGACAAAATCCAATGTTTACAGTAGGTAAGATTATTAAGAACTCGTTTGAATGAGCTTGTACTTTTGAATAAATACTTTAAATAAAATTTATTTAAAAAAATATATATTTGATGTTTGAATATAATTATATAAAAGTGATTTTATTGAAAAATATTATATGTGTATGTGTTTGGATATAAATGTATAAAAATATTTTTGTACAGATAAAATTACTAAAAAGAATATGTAAAACTAATTTTTCATATTATATTTAGATAAAATATTTTATTATAATTTAAATTCAAATTCAAATTTATAAAATACATTATTAGACTTTTTTTAATTTTACAAATATAAATTAAAAATAATTATTAAAATTTATAAAAAAAAACTCCAATGTCCTCCCCTCAACCCCTACCCCGTCACCATCTCCACCCTTCCACTACCTATCCTCAGTGGCCACCATCTCTTCCTCCCTCCCATCTCTTTTTCTGTTCAATCGTTTTCTCCCACATCTTCCAAAGGTTAGGCATTGCAAAGATAGGAAGATCACGATTGTTCATTATCTTTTACCTATATTTCACTCAATTTGCTAAGTCTAAGCCATGGAAAAATCAAACGCCAGAGATTGCTCAACAACGACGTCGCCTCACGACAGCTCCATGGGAGACCTACTCATGTGACCGTGACAAGAGACAGAGACTTGTCGACAATGGTGAACCAAAGATGAAATGGGACGTGGATCCAAGCCTTTTTGGCTGGGATACTTTTTTCCTTTAGGAGGGGAGTTTTTTTTTAACAAAAAAGTATTTGATCTAGGCCGTCCAAATTTTTTTGGATAGGTCAGATTTTAACAAAAGAAGAAAAGATTTCAACCGAAAATGTTAGGATCCGTATCCGATGAAATGGTGATAGCTGAAATTAAAAACCCTTAAGATATGATGGTAATTACTGAAAATGTGTAGGGGCAGTAAAGTCCAAAATTTTATATCCCTTTCCATTGCAGGTGATTACTAAAAAAAAACAATTATGAAATTAATCCCAACCAAATAGCCATTTTGTAAAAAAACACTTTATTTTTTAAAATTAATATGCTTTTGGCACTGCATAAGTGCTCTTAATCTGCCTATAAAAAAAGCATATAAAAGTACTTTTTAAAAAATATATTAAATATTTCAAGAGTATATTCAAAAAATAGTTATCCTTTCCATCAGGACCTACTTTTTTCGTAAGTTAAGATTTCTAACTTTTGAAAAAAGTAAGTTAAATTATTTTTTAAGAAAAAAACACTTCTAAAAAAAAGGGGTAGAATGGGTACATGTGCTTTTATCTTTCTTATTTTTTAAAAAAAGCGACTACTCTTACTAAAAAAGTTGAATTCACCAAACGGGCTAGTCCTTCTATAAAATGTTATCACAATTCATACGTTTCTTGGTTTAGTGTTCAGCAAATGTTGGCCAAGATGCAGGACAGGAAGGAGAAATGAGAAGCGAAGCTGCCCAAACAATAGCAAGCAGGGTATCTTATTTTGGAGGTTAAAAACCAAGAGTATGGACTCCACCCTTTTTTGGAGGGTTTGGATTTGGATGAGGCTTTTCAGCTTTAGATCTTTTCTAACTTTTGTTTGCATCGTGGTCATCCAAATATTAGACAGTCACGATGCAACCACATATCATTTTTTTTAAAAAAAATTCTCTTGCTTTTCTCTTTGCTATCGTCTTTTGGGGGATGTTGTTCTGTCGTGTTTCGCGTTCCTTCTTCCCATCTTTGATCAGTCTATGCTTTTGCTAAAGAAATCAGCTTCTCTTCTCCCCATTTTTGGCCAAGTTGGGTTAATATTAAAGTAGATTAGCTCTTCTTTTCTAATGTTTTTTTGACATGCTGAAATATTTCTGCAATTTTGTTATAGAATAGGTAGGCTCTCCTATTGATAGTGGAAGTGAGCAGTGGATCGAGTGCCGATGACTGGGGTTCATGAGGAGGGGTGAAGTGGGTTGGTGATGTAGGAAAGGGGGATGCCAATGGGAAGGTGGCGGCCATGGAAGCATAGTGAGGAGGGAGGGAGTGACATAAAGTGAAAAATTGAAAAAAAAAAAAACAATGATTGAATGACTATAATGCAAAGAAAAGTTAGAAAATATCTAGGGCCCATACTCGATTTAAAAGGAGCCATCCTAGCACGTTTCACTCAGTATCAAAAAAATGAGTCCTAATTAAATTTATATATATAACTCTTGTCTTATTTCTTTTTATATTTCATTCTTCACTATGAAAACTTTAGCTAAGGACTGTTATAAATTGTTAATACGTTCGATTTGTGAGGGTACTTATGCAATGAACCTGCGTTCCCAAAATCCAATACTCACCGTCAATGCGCAAATTTGAGTTACATCTATATTAATATATAGCCAGCTTTGATCATTCCTTATGATTTTAATATTATATATCGTGTGAGAAGCTTATATTAAAAGCTGAAGATCGGAAATAATAAAGGATTGAAACTCAAAAAATGTATATACAGAAATAAAAATATCCATTTATGAAATTAAGGATATCCACAGCCCAACATTGGCTGAAATTAAGGAAAAAAAAAGGAAAAGGGACCAATAAAAATGGTCATCACGGTCCTAATAATTAGAACCTAACACCTCCGTATGTTTATACAGGGAGGACCATTTGAAAACCATACTTGTCCAATAAACAACAAAAACCAAAGGAACATGACTCTCCCCTTCTTCACAGACTTCATTGCCATAAGCAAATCAAACGTCTAGGCGGCCGATGGGGCTGGCACATACTGAAGACCACCAGCCTCCGTTAGCGCCTCCTTTATACGTTCCAAATTCACAGGATTATCGTAGTCCAGTGTCTCATCTTCATAAATGTCAGACCATTTCTTCACCAGCATCTTGATGTCTTCCCTGTCCATGTTAACTTCTCTGCCAGTATACCTCCAAGGTTTAGACCCCTGTAAATCCCAATCAAACAATTAGAACAATTTTCATGTAAAAATTGATACTTGTACTGGGTTTATATACGAAGGGTAATTGAACACTCACAGCAGCACAGTAATGAACCACTTTCACTTTGTCAAGTTGAACATTCTCAGGGTGACGCCACAGCATGGCCAGCACAAGGTTGTACATATTAGATATGGGCCTGTATTTGTCCTTGAAGTACATGTTCAGAAAGTCCTGCAAAAGCATAGATCCAAATAAACAATCACCACTCTGTTTTTAAAGTGACGATGACGAATACTCAGAGCGGGGAGAATTGATTTGCTCAAGTACCTGCTCAGCAAAGGATGTAGGCTTGGTGACTTGGAGGGTTTTGAGGAGGTCGTGGTAAGTGGAGAGATTAGGCTCATAAACGAACATGCCAGCGTTGAAATACAGGGGAGGCTTGGGTCCCAAATGAGAGGGCCACTGAACCTTTTGAGGGCACTGCTGGCAGTAGCCGATCTGGTACTGTGGGGAGTGGCTCCATGTTTTCTCGCAGAAACAGTCCATCACCGCATAGAAGTAATCGTTGGGCAGATCAAAAAGGTGGTCGATGTTGCCAAAAACTTGAATGTCACCGTCTAGGTAAATCATCTTGCTGTACTCCACAAACTGCAAAAATTTTCAACAACAAGAAATAAATTCGAATTATTTAGATTAATCTTCCATGAAACAGATGCATGCCAAAAAAATAATTTTCTAATCTCCAAAAGTCAAAATTAATTCTGTTAAATAATGTGTGAAATAAATAAGTCAAGGGACGGTTAGTTTTGTGAAGGTCAAGGGTCTAATCTAAAATGTTTCAGTCATACCAAACAGTTCGCTAAAATGATATCACAGAAAAATATGACACCCAGACAAGAATGGTGTCAGAATTGAAGCAGCAGCTCTAAAACCGTAACGCCAAAAATCACAAATATACGTGTAAAGGGATAAGGCATGCAATGCACAAATACATACGGACAAAGATATATACCTCCCAGATACGAAGCTTGGAGTAATTGATGACATAATAAGCCATGGCGAACTGGGTTTGGTTCTCCGGCGGGTACACTGGCTTTATCTCTTTCACAATGCAACCTTGCGAGATCAGAATCTTCCGGTGCTCCTCAGGAACATCAGGCAAAACTGCAACCACCAGTGGGTAGATGCTCTTCGCCTTCCTAAGGCCTTTGGCCAACCCCACCACACCCTTCATGTAGTCACCGTCACCAGCCAAGAAGGTAACGTAGGCACGGCCCAGTCTCCCAGCAGACTTGGCTTGTGTGGCGGTGGCGTTGGCAGCAGCGGTGGTGATATCGGGTGCCATCTTCTAAGAGGATTCAAGAAAATGAGAAAGAAAGATTTTCAGAGAAGAGCAGAGAAGAGTGTGTAAGATAGAGTGATTAATTTGCTATGCAAGGAGGTGATCTTGGATTGCTGTGATGAAATGGGAGGGGGGAGGAGGGGCTGCTTATATAGGACTTTGGGGGGTAATTATGGTAAACGGAAATTATGCGTAATGGCGGAATGATAATTTTATTTATTTGCTGCGTTAATGGCAGAATAATATATTACCTTTGAACTTTTGGAAGCCAAGAGAAATGAATCTTGGATAAATCTCGTCTCGCCAACACTTCGCAGTTCACACCGATTAGGCCGGTAACGTGATGTCGGGATGAAACTATGTCGTTTTCAGCACTTTATTCTACGTCATTTGAACAAGGACGTTCTATTATCTATAGTGTGGCCGACTCACGTCTCAAGTTCTCAACCCAAACGTGTGTCAGGGATATGATCCATCCAGCGGTTACAGTTGAGATATTGGAGTTATCAGTTAGGGGTTCCTTAAACTATAATTAAGTTGCTTTTATCGGTTCTCAAACTTTTAAAACAAATTAAAAATATCAAATTAAACTGTTCAATTTGATTAGTTTTTATTTTACTTTATTGTTATTTTAGTATAATATAATAAATTCAATAAAAATAAAAATAAAAAGGTGCATATAACATATAACAACTTTAAAAATGTTTAATTTATATTATTTTATAGAAGAAAATGAAATAATTTTTTAAAAATTGCATCAAATCAAACCATATAATACGAAACCAACGGAAGCTCGTAATTGCTATGATTTAACTAGTTGAGTTTATTTAGTTGAATTGTCCGAGCACTCAGAAGGTGTCATATAACCATTTCCCGCACATTTAATGTTGGAATGAATGTAACGAAACAATATCTTTATATTGCATTCATATTTAGAATTATACGCGTGAAATTAATATATATAATACGTCAGTTGTGAAGCACGTGGCGTAATTTGGACATAAACATTTAAACATAGCATAAAATCTTTAATAATATATTCTCATGGACACAAATTATTTTCATTTATTATTTTAGATTAAGAAGGAAAAAATAAAATTTATGCGAACCAAAATACTATAGGTTAGAAATAAGAATCAAAAGGATTGGGTGCGTAGTAATTTATTTTGATCCGATAATATAAACTTCAAAATATATTCCACTGAATCATTAAAAAGAACCGTTTTTGTTTCCAAGCAAGAGACCAAGCCGCACCCGATAACCTTTATTCACCCTGAAAGTGCAAAGTTACCTCTCAATTAATTTTAAATTAGTTTTTAAACCTAAAAATTAAAAGAAAATTGGTAAAGCTTTAATGCCACCATAAAATATTCACTTGGCTGGTTAACTGCCACCGCCCCAGCACCACCAACTGGCCCTACATAATTAACTAAGCAATTTGTTATAAAATCCCCCACGAAAACTTGACACGTGGCTTACCATAAGACGCCTATTACGTTTCATCGCACATGTCTCGGATGTAGTGGAGCCAACTTCTATTAGTGCCACGGAGACAGTTTTTCCACGTGGCACACTAAATCACTTTGTATCCTTTTTTAAGTTTATAGTATTTATTTATTTGAGCCTTTTTCCCTGGTATAAAGTCCAAGCGTGTCGAAAGGGCAGTTTCTCCATGTTTGCTGGGACATGTGTCAGCATCAAGATTGAATCGTGAGCCACGTGGCGACTCGTGTACCTTCCTTGGGCAACCATCTTGAAGGGGTGGAGCATGGCCCTTTCCTGGTTTGGTAATTAGTTTGTCCAATTCCAAAGGGAAGGCTCATTCAATTGAGTAACGAAGTAAAATATAATCTACTTTTAACGTTTGAGGATAATGTTTTGAAGAGAACCGACCATATGACTTTACTTTGGATAAAGAAATTGACTGGCAGCCACGAAATTTCTCCTTCAAATCCCATCCTGGTTTGCTTTTTTTTTTTTTTTTTTAATTTAATTGGAGAAATCTTCTATGGCGATTCAACTGAATCTGCAGAGTTTATTCCCTTTTAATTTCATTGATAACTGTTGAATGAGAATCTCTATGTATGGAAATATAGCGAAAATAAAACTTTCTATGATATAGGAGTGATTTGGCGGAAGTCAAAGCAAGATTTTCTCTGATCTCCACGTGTTAGTTACGATTTAATATATATTTTTTTATCAAATCAATATAGTTTACTTCACTCACCAAGATTTTTTTTTAAAAAAAAAAAATCACAGGGAGCACGAGGTCCAGCCATCAATTCCCCAAGGAAAGGAAGATTCTATAGTATTGGGCCAGCACTCCTCTGTTATCAAGGTGAGAAATTCTTTGAAAGGGAAGCACTGCAGAAGCTGTTCAGTTCACTATCCCCTGTTTCCACCAGCAGATAAACTAAAGAAAACAAGCTCCTTAAATTTGTTTCTTCTATTAAATAGAAATCTCAAATATTCATACTTCACAACTTTTTTTGACGACACTGTAGCAGAACCCGAAAGTTTCTTTAAAATTTTTTTGTTCTCAGATAGTGAAACTTGAAAGAACATAAATCATACACTGACAAGACTCTTGCCAAGAATTATGTCATCTGTTGAAAAATCAGCCTCTTTTCGGTAAGTACCTCTACCAAAGTCCAGGTTATACGAGTCTGTGAGACCTTCCACTAGTCCAAATTCAGGTTCCCACCCAAGCACACTCTTTGCCTTGTCAATTGATGCAAAGAAATGCTGCATATTAAAGAAATGTCATGTCAACAAGCAGTCATCCTTTCTTAGTGATATCAGGCTTGTGTACCCATTTTACCTGGTCACGAAATGGAAATGCCTTCTTTTTTCCAAAATCAAACTCTTTAGGGTTGTAGTGAATGATCTCTGGCTCCGGGAATCCTCCAGCCTGAAACAAAATTTCCCAGACTGATGATACCCAAAAACTTGATTTTTAGTCAAACATATCACATGATTAAGGAATTTTCTTTTTTTGGTTAATTTGGTTCAATTAGGGCTGAATTTACAACTCTCAATCATGGAGACGACTCTAATACCATTGAGGCTATTTTGTTTGTGTGTTTAGTCAAATATAAGATCTGGCATGAATTGTTTACCTTGGCACATGCTCTTGCTAATCCATCAAATGTGACATACTTCTCTCCTGATATGTTGAATACTTGCTTGCTGGCCTTATCATTGCCAAGAACCTGAACAAAAGCTCTGGCCAAATCCTGTGCTAATTTAACAATTTTTCATCAATAATCACACATAATGCATTTGCCAAAAATTTACATACCCATCATATTAATTTCATTCCTAGCAGCATTATGTTTATTTATAAATCTTCAAAAGCTGCCTGGCAGGCAAGCATTCTGAGAAAGTATAAAAATTACACAACAGAATATAGTAGGCATGACAAGAATTCCAGTAACAAATTAAATATGATAAATAACAGATAAAAGCCATTACACCCGATAAGATTGCAATTTTCCGAACCTTAACATGACCAAGTTGTGTTGTCTGTATTCCTGAGTTGGGAATAGGAATTGGGCGACCGGCTTTCAACCTGTGGAAGAACCACTCTTCAACAGGATTGTAATTCAAAGGTCCGTAGATGTACACTGGCCTTATAGAAGTCCAATTAACATCCTTTGATTCCAGCAAGCTCTCTGTCTCAAGCTTTCCCTTGTGCCTGCTTT